>JAQQPU010001070.1:4243-17300 GCA_029168905.1 Artemia sp. Kazakhstan ARC1039
TATAGCTCTAATCTGCCATTAGCGTGCTGTCATTTGATAAAAGAGGGATAATTTTTCCAAGAAATTGTGTATTTTGCATAATTTTTCACAAGCTTTTTGTACATTTACTTTAGATTTTCCCTGTTCTTCTTCATAATATCCAAACAGTCCTATAGAAACATAATGGAATCCTTTTTTCATATAGCTCTAATCTGCCATTATGCTCGTGGATTAGACCAATAATTGAGTATGCTTGAGTGCTGGGGCACTAAAGACTCAAACAGCTGCATTCGAGCGTTTGCAAAATTTGCCATAAGGGCATCGATTTCTATCGAAAGCACTATAAAAACCCCTGGAGTTTTTTTTTTTCAAAAGTGTCTCGGTATGGTAGCTATGTCGATTTTCTACAACTATGTGTTTGTTCTCCATCTAAGGAGACTTTCAATGCCATATATGCCAGAGTTGAGGTGAAAAGAATAACTTGTAACTTTTCCCATATCAATTACGTACACCAGGAAAGCTGTCGGCAATCAGAAAGCGTCATATAGGTATCAGTTTGCCACCTTAAATATGCTGCCGCAAGAAATATCAGTTCTGTGTGGGATAATCGGCAGCCAAAATGTTATAAGCAACAAATTGAATGAACTGCTGACATTAATCGGTTCAAATTTATTGCAGAAAGCTCTCAACCACAGCCTGCGCTCGTATTTCTCCATATCACCGCCTCTTTAGGTTTTTTCGGTTGTGATTTTTTTTTTGTGTGTGTTTTTATATGTGTGTTTTTTTGTCTTAATCCACGATTTATACTGTCGTAGAGTGTGGGTGAAAGATGAATAATAATAATAATATGTTTTGCTGTCTTTTAGATCGTTTCTGGATTCTGTTTCCTGATTGTATTACAGTTTTATTGGCAGAACTCATGATTGACTGGGTTAAACATGCTTTTATAACTCGATTCAACGACATACCAATCGATGTTTACAAGGACTTCACCACAAGTCTTGCTTATGACTTAGCTGACACAAAGCAGAAGTTTGTAAGTTATTTTTATCTATACAGGTTTTGTATTAATAGATTATTTCACTTACTGAATAGCTGTTATTATTACCTGGCTAATAATAGCACTCAGCTTAACACAGCTTGTATCGTACTCGTTGTATCATAAGCTTGTATCATCGTACACATTTAGTGCACAGCAGATACAGTGCACACTGCACAGCACACACATATACGTAATAGTGTTTCCTTAGTAAGAGCGACGTGTCTCTAGTGTATTTATCCCCATGCCTCATTACATATGATCGGTGATCATACAAAGTTGAAGGAGGACACATTTTGTTAATTAAAAATAGTGGATCTTTATAATTTTGATCCTGTGAACAGAGGCTGTTCGTTACGATAAGATGCTGAGCAGAAACCGATCGAACGGTAAAAATCTATTTGACTCCACATCATCTGTAGCATTGGGTCCATATTCCATATTCCAGGATAGTAATTTTAATCAAATTCAAATTAATTTTCAAAATTCAAATTAATTTATTTAGCATAAAAAAATACAAACAAATTTACAGCGGCCATCTACAAAAACCCGAAGGTTTGTTTACGATGGCTGCAAATCCATTATTATAAAGCTCTACATCCACATAAAAACTATCTCTTTACGGGAAAAAATCAGCACTTGAACTAAATCAACATAAAGAACATCTCCTACTCTAAAAGGATTACACTCTAGTGATAAATATCACATATCATCCTTAAAACATCCGCTCAAAAAAAAAAAGCAACAACAGAGGTAAAAAGAGATACATCTAACTAAATCAACTATGGCAAAATCAATAAGTATCAGCTAGGCTATAGAGCCGACTCCGTGCGCTTTGGCTGGGTAATTTCGCGAAAATGCGACCATTGTCTGTCCAAACAATTTTCATACAGAACATTAATCAAATTCAAAATTCTAATCATTCAGATTATAACCTAAAAGATAACGCTTCAATCTACTCTTGAGCTGGCTTACATTATCAACTTGTCTAATAGCATCCGGGAGGGAATTCCACACCCCCGGTCCCGCAAAACGAGGCAGAAACGCTGCAGGTTGAGTATTCCGGAGCTCCGATGCAAGGTCATTCGCATTTCTAGTCTCATAACAGTGATAAGATGAGTTAGCTTTAAAAATTTCCCAAAATACCTCCGGTGAACACTTATTCAAACATTGATAAATAAAAATTGCTAACTGGTAATCCCGTAACTGATAAATAGTTAAAATTTTCAAACTTGTAAAGCAATTCAACGTGCTATTTTCAAACTGAGTATAATTACCTAAAATACGAACTATTTTATTCTGTAAAATTTGGACCTTTCTAAAATTTGAAATAAAACTACTAGTCCATAGCATGCAACCATGCGATAAATAAGGGCTAACAATAGAATGATAAAGTAAAAGTAAAAAATTTGACGGTAGTTGATTTTTCAGTCTTCTTATCACACCCAACCCTCTTGAAATCTTAACTGCCACAAGATCACAATGTGATTTCCAACTTAAACTAAAATCAAGACTAAAGCCCAAATATTTAACACTATTTACGTGCTTTAAAAATTCACCGTTAAAAACAGTTTTATTATCTAAAACACATGAATGTCACGAAATTTGTTTTTGAAATATTCACTACCAAATAACTAGAATTTGTAAAACTTATCAATTCAGCGAGGGCCTTATTTGTCTTCTCAATTAACTGGTTCAGACAAGTAGCTGTAATCGTAAACACCGTGTCATCAGCAAAAGACGTTATAAGTGCATCTGATATATAAAAACGCATGGTATCAACGTAAATTAGATAAAGAAGTGGGCCAAGCACTGAACCCTGAGGCACACCAGAATTAACGATAAAAGTTTTTGAAATAGAATTTTTAATAGAGACTCGAATAATACGCTGGTTAAGATAAGATTCAAACCATTTCAGAATAACCCCTTGGATCCCTAAACGGTTTAGCCTATTTAATAAAATTTTATGAACCACCGTGTCAAAAGCCTTTCTAAAGTCTATAAATACTGAAAGTACCAGTACACTTTTTTCGAGAGCACCATTGATGAAATCTGTTAGGTGCTGGACTGCATGTATTGCAGAGTGGTTTTTCCTGAATCCAAACTGGGTATCACTAAGAAAACCGTAAGTAGTCAGATGGTTATAAAGTCGTCGATGCATCGCTTTTTCATACAGCTTAGCTAATAGGGGCAATATTACTCCAATTAGACGGATCAGTTTTTGAACCCCCTTTGTGAAGCGGAATAACTTTAGCCTCTTTCAGACGAGTAGGAACTTCACCTTTCTTCAAAGAAAGGTTAATCAAATAAACAATACAAGGCAACAAATATACCATAACATGCTTGAACGCTTTCAGATTAATTCCATCATTCCCTGGAGAACTTGATTTTACCAACCCTATTATCTGTTTTAATTCTTCAACGTTCGTTTCATCTGCAGACATTTCCAATCCAACTCCCCTTTCATCACTAAACGTCTCATTAATTTCATTATTTTAATCAAAGCAGTTGAGAGGAGTAAAAATTTACCTGTGGGGTCAACATGATTTGTTTAGACCCAAGCACTTCAAATCATGTTGTTGGTTCATTTGAAACTAAGACTTCATAGATACATTTATGTAGAAATGTAGACTTGTAAAACCTAGTTGAAATCAGAATTATACAATGACTTTAATATATTTGTTCGGGCAGCTCGAAGTGGGGCCCTTAGGTCCGTGTCAAACTTACAGTTTTTACTTACAGTTCTTTTGTATTATGATATTAAAAAAAAAATCAATTTCCTAAACCTTCAATTGAAGTAGTTTGTTTTGTTTTCATTATAGCTCAAATTCTTAACCCTTCCCTGCGGGGGGGGGGGGGCCGGGGGAAGGACAGCAGCGCTACTCTCATTTAAGGTAAAATCTGTTTGCTTTCAGTTGGCTTCGGTATTCATTGTAATATCTATTCATTCTAATATTCTTACTTCATAGGAACTTCTGTCGTTTTTAAGTCTGGTATATTATATAAGCTAAAAAAAAAACACAAATGACAAATTGGTCTCAAAGTCCAAACTTTCAAGTCAAACTTTCAAATGTATGGAAAATAAATGGGCTAAATAAAGCTTTCAATTTAAACATTTTGTTAATATCTCACATGAGTGAGTGTGTGTGTTTCTTTTTTTTCAGGATTCGTTATGCCTAATCAGACTCGGTGATAATCTATTCAATTCAATACTTTATTGCAAAAACGGACTATATATTATAAAAGAAAAATAAAAAAATTATTCAACAGAAAATACCGATAGATTGACCAGTTCCAAACGGCCCGTGCAACTTCAAGCAAATCGGGAGCGAAATGCCTTAAATCGGAGTACATAAAGTAGCAATCAGCTTATTACTAGATAAAGCTAGTTTTCCCCTCAGGGAACCACTGGAGGCAACATGGAGCCGATAAAAGATGGCAAATGAAAATTTAATTTTCGCCATCCAATGGTCGTCAAATTAGTATAATCGGCACCAAATATTAGGTCCTGTCGAATACACTTTAAATTATTGGCATCTCGGTACATACTTAGTTAAAGTCATTCTCTGGAAACTTGAAAAAAATTGATTGGGAATACTGAAAATTTATAAAGAAGCATTTTTGTTTTACAAGTACAACAATATTAAGACATTTTTTAATCTGAATTATCATACGAAATTCGAAACATATTAAAGCCGTTGTCACCTTTTGTAATATTATCGGGGCCAGGAACGCTTCAATTCTTTTGCCAATAGATGAAACGTGAAATTGTGAAGTCATATCTGGGGATTCAATATGACGACTTAATCACCAAAAGGAGGGTGAGAAAGAAAAAAAATGTTAGGAAAAAATAAACTTCTCAGTTCTAAACGTTTGGTATCTGAATATTACGGTATCGCTTTTTAAGACTTTTTGCTTCCTTGCAAGGATATCTGAGGGACTAATTTGAAGAGAAATGTATGTTCCATTGATAGATTCCAAAATTTTGGGCACTTCGGCCTTCGCGCCAGAAAATGCCACCTCAGGCATTCACTCAGTTCTTCTGTCTGTAAGTAAACAAAACAAAATGACATTTCCTAACTCTCATTTCTAAAAAAAAAACTTAGACTCTTTCCAGTGCAATATTAATTTTTATAGGTATTTTAAGGTTTCTAAGAGAGGAAGAAAGGAAAAGAAATTGGCGCTTCGCGGCATAATATTTCTTTTTAAGATTACTAAATAAAAAAAAAAAGTTTTTTCAGCAAAACTAAAGGAGCAAAATTAAAACTTAAAACAAACAGAAACTATGACGCATATTAGGGGGTTCGTGCCCTAGTTACCTCGCTCTTTACGCTATAGTTCGAATTTTGTTCCAATTCTTTAAGAATGACCCCTGAATCACAAAGATTGTTTAATTAGAATAAATAACTCTTGAAAGTACTAAACAAAACTTTATCGTAAATAGCGAGGTATTGAATGGGAGGCGAACCCCCTCATATTCGTAATAATTTCTGTTCGTTTTAAGGTTTAATGCTCCTCCTTACTTTCAGTTGAAAAAACTTGTTTTTTTTTTATTTCTGATCGTTTTTTTTAATAATGCTGGGAAATCCGGCGCCTTTTCATAGAAAATTCCCTTCCCCCATGAATACTTCCTCCATGCAAAGGTCTTCCAACATACCCCCCCCCAGAAAAAAATCCCCCTGAAAACGTCTGTATACTTCCCAATAACAAATGTTATATGTAAACAATGGGCAAAATTCATAACTTGCAGCCCTTCCCCCGGGGACTGCTGTGGATTAAGTCATCCTCAAAGACATGGTTATTAGATTTTTCGACCATGCTGAATAAAATGACTATCTCAAAAACATGATCGGGTAACTTAGGGAAAAATGAGTGTTGGAGGGGGCCTAGTTGCCCTTCATTTTTTTGTTTACTTAAAAAGGGCACTAGAACTTTTAATGTCCGTTCGAATGAGTCGTCTCGCGATATTCTAGGACCACTGGGTCGATGCGATCACCCTAAGAAAAAGAAACAAATAAACACACATCCGTGATCTTTCTTGTACAAAAAATACAAAATTCCACATTTTTACAGATAGGAGCTTCCTCTACAGTAGGGTTCTCTAAAACTCTGAATCTGATCGTGTGATTTTCATTAATATTCTATGACTTTTAGGGGGTGTTTCCCGCTTTTTATGAAAATAAGGCAAATTTTCTCAAGCTCGTAACTTTTGATGGGTAAAACTTGATAAAACTTATATATTTGAAATCAGCATAAAGATCCAATTCTTTTCATGTATCTATTGGTTTCAAAATTCCGTTTTTTAGAGTTTTGGTTACTATTGAGCCGGGTCGCTCCTTGCTTACAGTTCGTTACCACGAACTGTTTGATTTGATTCCTTGCAATGATGTTTTAGGAGCTAATTGAAAAGAAAATATTAGAACCACACTATTGCTACATTCCAGTGGTAGGTCCCGTAATAATCCGGTGCTTCGCGCCAAAAAACACTCTCAGATTTTTACTTAGTTCTTGTGCATGCAAAATAAACATAAACAAAATGACATTTCATAGCTCTGATTTTTCAGATAACTTGGACCCTTTGCAGCACAACATTAATCTGTTATATTTTTAAAGGTCTTTGCTTCTCTAAAATGAGTTTTAAAAGGCAAATATAAGGAATAATACCCTTTTTAGTCATCAATTTCTGAAAATTTCGCGGTTTCGCCACGGGAAGTGCTATTTCTGCCGAATGATCGGTACTCAATGAGAAAGGTGGTGTGCCATTACAGAGCAACGGCGCGTTTTGTCGGCACATTATAGAGCCTTACCCCCCTTAAAAATCGGCTAGTTACGCCACTGGTAATAGACAACACTCCTGTAAATATATATATATATATATATATATATGTATGATAGGAACTATTAAATAAGAAGTATCCCTTGGTTAACCGCATCATAAATTTGGAAATACGCCAAAGCCTGCGGTCCACTGAAAAAAATTCTCAGTAACACCAAGAAACAGCAACTGCGCTAGTTTGGCCACGTAAAGCAAATGGAGCTTAGCTGCCTCCCAAAAACCGCACTTGAAGGATCTCTGCATGACCTTCGTCCACGAGGCAGACCACGAAAATGACGGATGAAGATTTTATATAAAATTAAAAATTTAAAATGATACGAACCAAATAAAAAAATTGTCGTGAAGAACAAATTGCCCTCCGTCTCTAAGGGAACAGAACTAGAATTACGAGTTGAATCAGAATATACGACCAAAACTCATTGAAATTTTAACTGGAGAAATATATGGCTAATTCATTAGCATGTACTATAGATTCCTGAGGTTGCACAGACTCAAGTGCAAAACTAAGCTGAGATATTCATGGTCGATGAGCTTGGTCTAAAAACCATCTATACTGCAAGTATCATAGTTCCAGTGAAGAAACAAATAACTAGCAGTTGAACGAGACCGATATACATATGAGAGACCATTTCTGACAAAGTAAACTTTTTACGACAACAATGGGACTGAGTAGAAGGGATAATTACTAACACTGTAGCAATTATAATAACGCGAGTAGTATAATGCAGCTTCAGAGCTTTCAATCCGTGGGATTCCCATGCACCCATACTACCACAGCAATCAGTAACATCTTCATCACACACCATCTTATCTAGTCAATCAGACTTGGTTAAAGTGACGTCCACAAATCTAGGTGTAGAGAACACACACATCTCTCTCTCTCTCTCTCTCTCTCTCTCTCTCTCTCTCTCTCTCTCTTTCTCTTTTCTCCTCTTTCTTTCTCTCATGAGATATACCCTTGATAAGAATGTTTACCATTGGTGTCTGAATAAGTCCATTCTGTCTTAGGTTTGAAATTTACTGTTAATTTTTTTATGGAAAACTGTTTTTTAATGTATTTTGAGAAAGGGACCAGAAGACTTTTTAAAAAAGACTGATGTTCAAGAAAATAATATGTGTTTCTCTTGAAGATATTTTTATTTCCACCCAGTTGTAATTGAAACGAAGGTACAAAATTTTATATTCTTTTATATGTGTCAGATATAAAGCAAAGAAGTAATAGTTAACCTTTCATCATTGGGCGCTGAACTTGAGTTTTTCTTTTATTTTCTTGTTAAAAAAAAATAAAACAATAACTCTACTCTGAAAGATTGTTTGACAATTTTAGTCCAGGCAATATTTAGCCCTAATTCAAAGTAAAAAAAAAGACAGAAGAATTGCGCTAATAGCCCTTCTCTTGAAGTCGGAATATCCAACTTTTAATGCATCCAATATTTGTTGAAGTGTTTACCACTCTAATTTGTTAAAATAGCAACGGATTAAAGATGCTTATGTGTTGTATTTTGGTTCGTCGGTACGTGTTATATTGTATCGCATAGCTGTTTTTTTATCCTTGTGTAAGCTGTTACATTTTTTAGGCAAGTCAGCTGGTTTTTTTTTTCTTTCTTTTTTTTGTTTGCAAATAAAGTTTTTTTTTTTTTGCAAGTTAATCTACTTGTCTAGACATTGTTTGAACATTAATTATTACAATAATAGGAATTATTTTATTCAAGCTGCATTTTATTTCAGGCTCACACGGATCACTCGGATATCGTAGCCCGAAGAATGGGTTTCACACCTATTCCGCTCTCTGTGCTCGTAATCAGAATTATACTACAAGCAACTAAATGGACGGAAGTTCCCGATTTTATCGTTCTGTTCTTCCTCTGGCTTGCCTTCTTTTCGGTAAAAGTGTTGAGCAGCGTGCTATTTCTTGGAAGTGCATGTGAATTGATAGATGATCATCAAAAAGCCAAAGGATTCAATAAAAGCAAACAGGAAACTGAAATTCTAATAGATGAAGTTGAAAGAGACGCTTTAATTGGTCTCAAACTGCGGAGTAAAAGTGTGTGCTCTTTGCCTGCAGAGACTACTGGTGACGTTATTCCAAGGAGTCCGAAAGGTCGAAGTCTTTCTCAGAGTCCAGTGAGGCGACGTAAAGTCACCATTTATGATGAACGTGCTGTTTCAGTTGACGGGAAAGGTGACGATTTGCCTGGTAAGGTTTTTTTTTATATAATTCATTTGAATTTCTTCATACCCTATTTCTTAAATAGCAATCCAGGCTTACAATTCAAGTCAGACCTGAAGTTTGTGTAAATACAATTCTATGTCGAATATTTAACTTGAAATATTATAAACGTCAGACGGTTTCCGAGTAAATTCTTTAGCCATTTCTGTAATGTCTGTAGTAAATTCACTCTTATACTTCTTTTTAGATTTTTTCTTATTTTAACTTTGTCCTTTTAATTGCTCAGAATCTTTGTTGAAAAGTCTTATCATTAGTGGAACATTGAGAAAACATTCAATCAGAAAACATTGAGACTAAGTATTTAAAAGTATTCCATTTATATTGTATAATGTATTGTTTTGCACTTTTTGGCTGTTATTTATTCTATATATTTTCTTGGGCATGCTTTACAAAATGATGTTGTCTTTTCCGAAATCCAAGGAGGGATAATTTTGTTATGTTTTTAAAATTTTTAACTGAAAAATCCCAAAACGGCATTTTCGATGCAAATGTGCCAACAAGGTATTTTTTAATATTCCTCAATCCTAGGGGGAGGGGTCCAGAGAATCTAGAGGGAGTGATAAATTTATCTGAAAAAAATTCCAACCTGATCTTTTCTGATTCTAATCCCTACTATAGGTATTTTAAATTTCATATTAGGTATTATATTTACATTCTTATATATATTTTTGAAATATCTTACTCTAAAAATGAATAGGGGCATGTGTCCCACACCGTTAGATTTTGAAAAATGCCATCTTTTGGGATATTTTCATTGAAAATGCTCTTTTTTGGTATTTTTATTGAAAAGAAAACCTGACAAATTCCCCCTCCCCTCTCATTTGCAAAATGGAAAACAAAATTTTGCCCCTCTCTAAGTTTCCATAAACTGACGCCACAGGGCCGTTTTCATCCATTACACGACAGTAGGGACCCATATTACTACACGATACGAAGAACGGTACGAACAACTTGGACGAACAAGATTACACACCTCTTTCTAGGTCAATGACATGGTTAGAATACGACCGGGACGATGTGACATCATCAGACTTCTGAGAATTTCAACATTGGATTTACGTAATTTCTGTTATGACACAATTTTACCCCGTGAACATTCCATGATAACATATTATCATAAATTTACAGGCAGGATGATGTGTAGTTAATACAGACATGAATTACGTTGAACTTATAGAGGTCCGATTGTGTAAGAATTCATGAAAAAAATATCTTCTTTTTTTATACCTTTTTGAAGTTTTTTTTTTTTACATGATAGTTTTATTTCAACTTTTTTTACATGTCTTAGAATGAACAAGTACACAATATGGGATTAGTGAGATGGTTATGGATTTGAATATCAAGGACCGCAACCAGCAATGACCCTAGCCATCAAGGACCTCAACCTCCAAGGTCCCCTTTCCCTCCAAGCGCCCCCTCTCTCCATCTTTTTTGGCCCATCCCGCCATTTTTTTATATTTTTTTGAAGTTTATTTTTTAACACGATAATTTTTTTTCAAATTTTTTTACATGTCTTAGAATAGACAAGCGCACAATAAGGGATTAGTGAGATGGTTATGGATTTGAAAATCAAGGACCGCAACCAGAAATGACCTTAGCCACAAAGGGACTCAACCTTGATGGGGACCCCCACTACAACTTTTTGGGCCCATCCTCCCATTTTTTTATACTTCTTTGAAGTTAATTTTTTAACATGATAATTTTATTTCAACTTTTTTTTACATGTCTTAGAATGAACAAGTACACAATATGGGACTATTGAGATGGTTATGGATTTGAACCATCAAGGACTGCAACCACCAATGACCCTAGCTACCAAGGACCTCAACCTCCAAGGTCCCCTATCCCCAACCTCCAAGGGGCCCTCCACTCCAACGTTTTGGGCCCATTCCCCCATTTTTTATACTTTTTTTTAAGTTTATTTTTTTGAATTTTTTTATATTTTTTAACATGATAATTTTATTTCAATTTTTCTTACATGTCTTAGAATGACATAAAACATACTTTAAGCATAAAAAAAAATCACATTTAAGCTAGATTTCTTAACGTTTGTATATGTGTGTTGTCTGAAACCTATAATTTGGGGTGCAGGGTTTACTATTTCGCAATTTCGTGACCTAGGTTTCTTAGCCTGTCGTAGGTGTGTGTTGTCTGAAATCTATGATTTGGAATGTTTGGTTTACTATTTTAGAATTTTCTTAGCTAGGTTTCTTAACCTTTCGAAGGTATGTGTTTCATGAAACTCATGATTTGGGATGTCTAGTTTGCTATTTTGGACTTTTCTGAGCTAGATTTCCTAACCTATCGTAGGTGTATATCTGGTTTTATTAATAATATATGATTTTCTAATAAAGTTGGGTTTTAATTTTCAGAAATAAGAACATCCATGTTTAAAATTCATCTCATTTTATTAATAATATTTGATTTCTTTTAATAACTGGGTACATTTTTGCATTTTTTTAAAATAAAGTTGGGTTTTAGTTTCAAGAAAAACGAATATCCACGTTTAAAATACATATGATTTTATTAATAATATTTGACATTTTAATAAAGTTGGTTTTAGTTGCCGGAAATAAGAACACCTACATTTAGAATACATGAGATTCTATTAATAATATTTGATTTTTTACTAAAGTTGGGTTTTAGTTTTCAGAAATAAGAACACCCACGTTTAAAATGCATGTGATTTTATTAATAATATTTGATTTTTTTTAAGTTGGGTTTTAGTTTTCAGAAATAAGAACGACCACATTTAAAATACATCTGGTTTTATTTATAATATTTGATTTTCTAATAAAGTTGGGTTTTAGGTTTCAGAAATAAGAACGTTCATGTTTAAATACCTCTAATTTTGTTAATAATATTTGATTTTTTAATAAAGTTGGGTTTTAGTTTTCGGAAATAAAAACACCCAACGTTTAAAATACATTTGATTTTATTAATAATTCTTTTATTAATATTTGATTTTTTAATAAAGTTGGGTTTTAGTTTTCAGAAATAAGAACACTCACGTTTAAAATACATGTGATTTTATTAATAATATTTGATTTTCTAATAAAGTTGGGTTTAATTTTCAGAAATAAGAACGACCACGTTTAAAATACATCTGGTTTTATTAATAATATTTGATATTTCTTTTAATAATTGGTTACATTTTTGTATTTTTTTTTAATGAACGTGCGCGCACGTAACCTAGTTTAAATTACCCTTAAAAGGTTGAATAATCTCCATGAAAATTATACTTTCAGATTCAGCATGTCGGAGAACACGCTTTCAGGTCTTTGTTGGACTTTTGGTGTTGGGGTATGTAAAAAGTCGTAAAGTAATGTTGGGAGTGAAAAGATGAGTACTTCAACTTGTAAAACGGGTTTATGGGGGAATGTTAAGAACAGAATTTGTTCTGAAATAATATAATGAAGCCTTTTGAAAAATATTGCTTGGTGTTGGGGCATGCAAAAAGTCGTAAAGTGATGTTGGGAGTGAAAAAAGACGAGTACATCAACTTGTAAAATCGGTTTTGGACGAATGTTAAGAAAGGAACTTGTTCTGAAATGATATAATAAACCCTTTTAAAAAGTATTGCTTGGTGTTGGGGTATGCAAAAAGTCGTAATGTAATGTTGGGAGTAAAAAAGATGAGTACTTCAACTTGTAAAATGAGTTTAGGAGGAATATTAAGAGAACTTGTTCTGAGATGATATAATAAAGTCTTTTGAAAAGTTTTGCTTGGTGTTGGGGTATGCAAAAAACCGTAAATTAATGTTGGGAGTGAAAAAAGATGTGTACTTAAACTTGTAAAACGGGCTTAGGAGAAATATTAAGAAAAGAACTTGTTCTGAAATAATAAAACAAAAGCCTTTTGAAAAGTATTGCTTGGTGTTGGGGTATGCAAAAAGTTGTAAAGTATTGTTGGGAGTGAAAAAGATAAGTACTTCAACTTGTAAAATGGGTTTAGGAGGAATATTAAGAAAAGA
>JAQQPU010001070.1:47653-78584 GCA_029168905.1 Artemia sp. Kazakhstan ARC1039
TTAGAAGGATCATCTTTACTCCTGAAATTTTTTACTGGCTAAGAAATCAGATTTGTGCTTCCTTGATACTAGGGTTAGAAGGATCATCTTCATTTCTGGGATGTTTTACTTCGCTAAGAAATCAGATGTGTGCTTTCTTGATACGAGGGTTAGAAGGATCATCTATATTTCTGGGATTTTTTACTGGCTAACAAATCAGATCTGTGCTTCCTTGATACGAGGGTTAGAAGGATCATCTTTATTTCTGGGTTTTTTAATGGCTAAAGAAATCAGGTTTGTGCTTCCTCGATACGAAGGTTAGAAGGATTATCTTTATTTCTGGGATTTTTTACCTGCTAAGAAATCAGATTTTTGCATCCTTGAAACGTGGGTTAGAAGGATCATCTTTATTTCTGGGATGTTTTACTGGCTCAGAAGTAAGATTTGTGCTTCTTCGATACGAGGGTTAGAAGGATCATCTTTATTTCTGGGATTTTTTACTGGCTAAGAAATAAGATTGGTGCTTCCTTGTACGAGGGCTAGAAGGATCATGTTTCTTTCTGGGATTTTTTAATGGCTAAAGAAATCAGGTTTGTGCTTCCTCGATACGAGGGTTAGAAGGATTATCTTTATTTCTGGGATTTTTTACTGGCTAAGAATTCAGATTTGTGCTTCTTCGATACGAGGGTTAGCAGGATCATCTTTATTTCTGGAACTTTTTTACTGGCTAAGAAATCAGATTTGTGCTTCTTCGATACGAGGGTTAGCAGGATCATCTTTATTTCTGGAATTTTTTTACTGTTTAAGAAATCAGACTTGTTTTTCTTCGATACGAGGGTCAGAAGGATCATCTTTATTTCTGGGATTTTTTACTGGCTAAGAAATCAGATTTGTGCTTCTTCGATACGAGGGTTAGCAGGATCATCTTTATTTCTGGAATTTTTTTACTGGCTAAGAAATCAGACTTGTGCTTCTTCGATACGAGGGTTAGAAGGATCATCTTTATTTCTGGGATTTTTTACTGGCTAAGAAATCAAATTTGTGCTTCTTCGATACGAGGGTCAGCAGGATCATCTTTATTTCTGGAAATTTTTTACTGGCTAAGAAATCAGATTTGTGCTTCTTCGATACGAGGGCTAGAAGGATTATCTTTGTTTTCGGGATTTTTTACTGACTAAGAAATCAGGTTTGTGCTTCCTCGAAACGAGGGCTAGAAGGATCATCTTTGTTTTTGGGATTTTTTACTGTCTAAGAAATCAGATTTGTGCTTCTTCGATACGAGGGCTAGAAGGATCATCTTTGTTTTTGGGATTTTTTACTGACTAAGAAATCAGGTTTGTGCTTCTTCGATACGAGGGCTAGAAGGATCATCTTTGTTTTTGGGATTTTTTACTGACTAAGAAATCAGATTTGTGCTTCTTCGATACGAGGACTAGAAGGATCATCTTTGTTTTTTGGATTTTTTACTGACTAAGAAATCAGGTTTGTGCTTCCTCGAAACGAGGGCTAGAAGGATCATCTTTATTCCTGGCATTTTTTACTGACTAAGAAATCAGGTTTGTGCTTCCTCCACACGAGGTTTAGAAGGATCATCTTGAATTTTGGGTGTTTTTTTACTTTGTAGCTAAAAGACAAAAATTCCAGTCATACTAGGTTGGCACCCTCGCGATATTCCTCTTATTTCGTTTTTCTTTTGCAGGTCATTTAGATAAAGACACGAGCTCAAAACCGATATTTTACAACAGTACCGTTGACCTGGGTAGTGTTCAGCTCCATAGTTCGATTACAGCAAATTGCACCGATACAAGTGACTTATCCTCGAATTCGGATGAAACCTCAATGCCTTCTTTTGCTGCTGAAATTAGTGCGCAAATCATGGATCAGTCACACGAACAAGATTAACGACATCCATTTGCCTAATTTAAATTAAGCATAGATTTGTTAAATTTTGAAGGTAGATATATAAAACTATATCATTTAAAGTATATAGATCATATTTGAGATAGATATATACTAAGTAAATATATATATCAAATAGTGGATTTGTCTAATATATTAAATATAGATATATTAGATATATCAAACTGAAACAACGGCAACAAGAATTTGAACGTTTTTTTGTAACCTGCCAAACCAAAATAAAAACAAGTTTTAATAACCAGTTTTGTGAAGTTAAGGATCTCTAAAGAAAAAAGAAATAAATTTTATTGAAGAAACAGTTCCGCTTAATTGATAATAAAAGTCAGCTCTCCTTTCTGTAGTTATAGTCGTATTTTCTATCAAAAAAATTGTTGAATATCGCTTAAGAATAGCATTTCTTGAGCTATATGAAAAAAAAACTCATGGCGCATACTTTTTTCGAAGAAAATCTTTACCATTACATTTTTTATTAGTACGGAATTGATTATCACCAACTAAAATCTAACCATTTTATCGAAATAACAAAATACAGAGCCATCTATAGTTAAATGCAAGAAAAATTGATTGCATCTAGCAATCAATTGACATTAGGTGACAGATGTTCTTTTTATTCTATAAAAATTGCAAGAGTCACTTGTCTCCTTATTTTGTGATCTATGGTATAAGCATATGATTAATATTGCCGTTAAATTGTACTTGCCCAAGTCTCCTAAGTTTAGGTAGTTTTGAAGTACAAGTAGTTGAAGTTAATGGACCAAATTCTTTGGTGGTGAGAAAACACGTTAACTGGATGATATGAATTCTTACTGGGCTCATAAGTTGATCGGTATCACTAGTGATTTATAATTCGCTTAATTTTATGACCTATATTTCCGAATTGGACCCTCCCATCATTTTTTAGTACCTCTTCCAGAAGCGAGACTGTAAACTAAATGATTTGTAATCATTTAATTTTTACATTAAATTTCTTGCCTCGTGACATTTTGACAAATGTGATTTGGATAACCTTTTCTATGTAAATTCAAGGACATATAAGGTGTTCTGCTCTTTTGAGGCAATAGCCTCAAATGTTTTAAGAGTGTATCTGTGCTTGAAATTATATCTCTATATCCCGCTCTTTCCGTCCCTTGAAATTGCAAAGGTAAAGGCATAATCGCAAAGCCCTTTTCATTAAGCCTTTTTTCCTTGAAGATTAGCTGTGACAACTTTAGATTAAACCATCTAATTGGTTTTATTCCAGTACCATTGCGGAGATTCAATTCTGTCAGCTCTCCTTTTCCCCACCCTTATTAGGAAATGTGTACTGTCTTTTTAATAAAGCAGGTTTTATACTCTGTGGGAGATTGAGGGATAAATAATAAAATTCATTAAAAATTGGGATTTTAAAAAGTAATTGAGTAAGCAGGGCTGGAACAAAATTAACTGTTTCATAAAATCGCAAGTAAACTTTGATAAGTGTATAAGGCCCAAGAGAAAAAAAATTCATTACTAAAAAGAAAAAAATTGATATAAATTGATTATCACCAAAAGAGATTCGTTGAGGAAAACCGGTCTTGGAAGAGGATAAAAATATTGCCAAAAGTGCAATTAAAAAATTACATCATCAGTTTCATTTTCTTTCATCAATGATTTAAGCAATGGTGCTTCTTAATATGCAAGCATAGAACTGAAATTGGCAATATTAAAGCAACTGTTGGCATAATTTTCAGTCTTTAGACTGAATTATTTGTAGCACAGCTTAAATATTATACAGTATGGGAAATCCTGTACTCTCTATGAATGATTTTGGGACACATTAGTCGCACACCTTTCGTCATGACTCCGCCTTCGTGCGTGTGCAATGACAAATTTTCAGCGTGTTGCAATGGGAATATGGGAGACCTATTGAAGCTATTGCTTTGACGCTTTGGGAAACTTCCCAAACTGCGTGCTGTGTTGCGTCCCATTTCTGAAACAAATTTTCCATACTGTATAATATTTATGCTGTGCTTTGTAGTCTCAATCGATTTGGATATTATATATTTAGACATTTTTCCGGTGCAAATTTTATTTATGCTTTTCGTTGGTTTGTCTGTTTTGTTATTTTTTCGCTGGTTTTGTTTAGGGTAACATTCTATTCTTTGAGTCGTTTTGTAGAAAAGTTTTCTTTGTTATTGTTTTCAAGTTTTTCTAGTCTAACAATGGTTTTGAACTCTAGAAATTTTATTGTAATCAAATTTTGGGATCGGAAGTGGTGCTTTAATGTATTTTTCTGTGAGAGCGACTGTGATCTCATATTGGTATTTTCCCTAGAAATTAAAGATGATAGTTAAACACATTTTTTTAACTGCTATTGCCAACGGGTAAGAGACGAATTGGCTTCCCTCATCCTTAACCATAACTCTCTAAACAGAAGAGGTGTCGGTGTTACGTGTATCCTCTTAACAATATTTACGGAAAAAAATTGGTTCTATTGTTTAATGTTGGGGGACAACTCAGGATCATAATTCGTTATAACTTTGTGACTATTTGGGGGAATTAATATTTTTATGTTATTTCTTTGGGTAGGTGGAAGATAGACGTATTCTGCGGAATTAGGGAGCTAAGATTTGTTTGTTTAGAAAGCGAAAATTCTTTTTGTGAAATCGTTTGTGATTGAATACGACTCTTGTTTTACTCTCAGTTAGATCTTGTATGATTTTATATATGCTTGAATATAATATTGGAAAAGAAATACGAAATATTCTCTCTTCTTCTGTTGATGTTATCATTTCTGAAAGAGTAGGGGGGGGGGGGGAATAAGGGTCAGTTCTTTGCTTTATTGTTAAAATTTGCGTCATAGAATAGAAAGCCAATTTCGCAATCCCAGAAGTTGATTTGGGTAATATAATTAACTTTTTAATTAAAAAAGAAAGTGCTGCTAAAAATAATAGGCTTAAAAATTGTGTCATAGAATAGAAGGCAAACGACGCAATCCCAGTAGTTCCTTTGGGTAATATAATCAACTATTTAATTAAAAAAGGAAAATGCTAATAAAAATTGTTATAATAATAATAATAATAATTTATTATAAGCCAAAAAACAGGCTATAGAGAACAGTATTCTTAATTACACTCCACAATAAAAATTACATAAATTTACATATATTTCTAAATTTAAATAAATTTACATATATTTCTAAATTTCCATAAAAATTACATATATTTCTCAAAGTCTGAAACCTCTATTTAAATTTTCTTTTCTAAATGTGCATTTCACATTATGTTGCATCTTGTATTTTTAGAAAATAAAACAGGGCATTTTCAAACATCATTTGCAAACTTTTAATTCCTGCTTCAAATCTCTTACTTCGGGGCACTTCGATGACCTTGATATGAATAACCTTTTCCTATGTGAATTCAAGGATTTCTAAGGCATCCTAAGGTAATTTCTAACGTAAGGTAAGGTATTTTGAGACAATGGTTTCAAGTTTCTTGGGAGTTGAGCTTAGACACAGTAACGGATCCACTATTTGGGATGGTGCCTGCCTAGAATTTTGATGACCTTTTGTTTGCTCGATATTTTCTTAGGCTAGAGCCTTGAAAAAATTTTCCTTTTATTTTGCTTGAAAGACTCGTATAAATTGAAACTGGAAAATGCAAAAGTAAGGGGAAAATTGCAGCAAAGCAAACGGAAACCGTCTTGATCTGCCACGGCTAACACACATGCTACTAAGTTAAAACGATTTCCTAGATGTTGATAGGAGCTCGGGCCTCCAAAATAAAAAGTAATTCTGCACAAAATACAGAACATCATAAATTCATCATGAATAATCGCAAATTGGTTAAAGTAAATATCAGCGGTATATATTGAGCTCTGAATCGGAATAATTCTAAAAAGGGATGTCAACTGTTTTCTTGTTTGTTATCATTCGATCCATCAGGAGCAGCACATGGTTCAAACAGCCAATTAAAAAATAGAAACGCTTTTCGCCCTGTCATTGCATTTTTGTAGGGTTTTACCGCAAACCTTGCACTAAAATTTAGGCTATGTTTTTCCTTGCCTGTAAGTCATTCAAAAGAAGGAAAGGTCTTCTTGAAATAAAAATATTGATTACTTGTAACCGTCTGGGCGTAAGTGCTTGCATGTTCAGCCAAGGAGCGGGAGAAAGATAATCTCAAAGCTTCAACATGCATTGACTGCTCTAGAACGTTAGAATTTCAACACAGCTACAAGTGGCATAGGCATTAAGACATGAAAATACTCTACCTAAAATAGGCTTTGAAGTTCGAAGTTTTGTAAGTTCGTAGTCGATGGCAAAACGGATAGACTTCCTGAAAGTTGCATGAGAGTTGCTCAAAACCTGAAATGTGGAGCTTGTAGGTTTTTAACCAATCAACTTTCATATAAAAAAAAGTGAAAAATCTTTAGTATTAAATATATAAGGTTTTTTCATTTTTTTTCGCTCCTCCCTAGAGAAAATCCTAGAACCAAGAGAACCTAAAAATAGAGGAAACTTCCCTAATACCTTTCTGCGAATTATACAAATGTCTGCCGTTTAAGTATTTTAAAGTTTTTATTTAAAAAATTAGATTTCATAAAAACCTCTGAAAACTCTTTGTATTTAAGCAATATATTGCTTAAATAATATAATTCTAAAAACGGTAACCATTGAACAGTGGATTATTGCAAAGTGTCCGTATTTCTCGTTGCAGTTGCTATTCACACACCCCCAGCTGTTTAATCCCTGAAAAGTGAATTTTAAGAATGTATATGTAATATGTGATAAAGATTGTATTTCGGAAAAAGATGATGAGAAAAATAACATATTTGAGGAAAAAAAAAAACAGAGAAAAATGTTTGTGTAAGAAAGTTACATTGGTCCATGTTCTTTGGTACGCGGAAGGTAAATTCTAACGAAGCAACCTTTCTCATTCAGTTTAAGAACCGAATGACAAAGGTTCTATACTAAAAAAGAAAATAATCCAAGGGGTCTGCCATGACAAAAATGTAATACATAAAAAATAGCTTTAACTTCATTGCTATAGTTATTTGGATGATTAAGTTCGGAATGTATTACTTGTAATTAAATAAATTGGTACATTTGGTCTTTTTCCGACAATCAAACTATTACACTTTTAATCTTACTGCTACTACTACTAGAAACAACTCGCTGCAGCACAAAGCCACCTGACGCCAACGCAGCTACGCACCATCCTCCTCCATTCCAAATCTCCCTCTTTACACCCGCACCCCCCCCCCCCCCTCATGCAGTTCCCATTTCCCTTAAATCTTTCCTTGCGACATTCTCCCACACAATTCGGGGGCGACCTGCTTATAGTTTTGCCTAGACGATTGCCCGACAAGGACGATCTGGGGCAATCTGTCATCCTTTATCCACAGAACGTGTCCTAACTGTTTTTATTTTTCTCTCATTATAACCCTAGAAAGGAGGATTGGCCCGTGGTTCTCGCACAGCTTACTGTTTAAGATACGGTTCGTCAGTTGGTTATCGAAAACAACCCTTATGCCATTTCTCTGGAATATATCTAGCAAATACTACTACTACTACTACTACCAACTCACTGCAGCACCAAGCCGCCTGAGGCCAACACAGCTACGGACGCTCCACCTACATCCCAATCTATTCAAAGCATCGCTCTTTAAACCGTCCCAGGAAGTTCCCATTTCCTATAAATCTTTCTTTATGACATCCTCCAACCCAACCACGGAAGGCCTGCTTTCCGTTTAGCCCTAGACGGTTGGCCGAAAAGGACAATCTTCGGCAATCTGTCATCCTTCACCATCTCAACCTTTCTTTCATTATAGCCCTAGAAAGCGGGATTGATCATACTTTTCGTACAGCCTACTGTTTGAAATACGGTCAGTCAGCCGCGTACCCAGAACAATCCGTAGGCAGTTTCTCTGGAAAACATCAAGCAAATCATCATCTGCTTTCCGGAGCGCCCATGCTTCAGAGCCGTATTTGACTACTGTCATACTGTAGCTTCCAAAATTCTAATCTTAATTTGCAGACTTAACTTCCAAACTTTTTTTAACTGTGAAAAAACACCCTGACCCTTGGCTATTCTATTTTTAACATTTTCACTGCTCCCACCATCTTTACTAATAATACTACCAAGGTAAGTGAAGCTGTCCACCTGATAAATATTTTCATTACCCAACGTCACCTTTTCATCTTCACTTATTCCTAGCCTTAGCGACTTAGTCTTCTTAGCATTAATTTTTAAACTTATTCTAGCACCCTGAACTCGCAAAACTTTAAGAGTTCATTCATTTTGCTCACACTTTCATCTAGGATGCTTAAATCATCAGCATAATCTAAATCCAGGATAGTCTTTCCTCCCCATTTGATTCCATAGAATCCCATTGCCTTCCATTTGCTCCTTAAGCCAAAGTCCATCAAAATGATCCATATAAAGGGGGATAGAACACAGCCCTGCTTAACTCCTGATTTAATACGAAACCAGCTGCTAATCTCATTTTCTATTTTAACCGCAGCAGTATTATTCTCGTACATAGCAATTATCACTTTAATGTATTTGTCTGGTATACCGTACAAGGACAAGACCTTCGCTATGGCTCTTATATCAACAGGATCGAACGCTTACTCATAATCTACAAAACTGAGGACCAAAAGTGTTTGATAACTCAGGCGCTTATCAATTATTAACCTAAGAGTAAAAATTTGGTCGACACATTCTCTACCTTTACTAAAACCGCACTGTTCTTCTCTTATAGCTTTTGTCTACAGCATTTCTCAGTCTAAAAAGTATCATATTACTAAGTAATTCGCTACCTACAGAGACCATGCCTCGATAATTACCACACTCCCTTTTGTCACCTTTCTTATACAGTGGTTTGGTTTTCCTAAAATCGCTAGATACTTCCCCTTTTTCAAAATCATTTTTATAACCACACTATATCATCACGATAGTGTGGTTACCACACTATCATCACGTGGAGCCTTATTATTTTTTAATCCTTTTAGTACTGTCGCTAATTCTTTCTCACAAAACAGATCTTCCTGCAACTCTATCTCGGTTTAGCACATTCTCAAATTGTCCTGCCCATCTCTCTTTAACCCTTTTCTTATCACTAATTGTGGCCCCGTTCCTATCTTTAACTGGGACAAGTCCGGATTGACTACTCCCTCTCAATTTATTAACATGCCAGTACAATATTTTACTATTATGCCGTCTATCTGTATCTTCCAGATCCTCGGCAATTTTATCCATGGACTCCATATCACCTTTCCTTAGTTCATATTTTAATGCTTTCTCCACTTTCTGTACATTCCTTTTGGCTTCATTTGATCTATCACTGGGATAATTTTTGTACTAGCCGCTTCTCTTGTCTATTAAACATAAAGCTTTTTTTTACTAATATTCCTAGCTGCGCTCCTAACTTTCTTCTCTAAGACACCATCAGCTACTTCAAAAAGTGTTTGTTTTTTTCAAATTATTCCATTTGTCTTCCACATCGTCAAAAATTAAACTCTCGAATTTAGTATTCAACTGTTCCTGGAGTTCCTATCAAATTCTCATTCTGGAGTCTGCCAACATCATAAATTCCCGGGAGGTAGTTACTCTTCCGAAATGTCAGCTTTAAATAAACTGTAGACACTACTAGACGGTGATCTTTACTTTTAAAATGAATAACAGCACTCCTATATACCCTAGTATATTGCATTGATCCTGCCAGTCTTCGATTTATAGAAACACAATCAATAAGGCTTGTTGTCTAACCATCATTTTTTAGAGTGCCCAAACTTCAGAACCATACCTGACCACTGTCATCATTTTAGCTTCCAATATTCTAATCTTGGCGCGCAGACTTATCTTCCTTTTCTTCCCAGCTTTTTTTAACTGTCAGAAAACACCCTGGGCCTTGGCTATTTCACTTTTAACATTTTCACTGTACCCACCGTATTTACTAATAATATTACCTAGGTTAGTGAAGCTGTTTACTTGATCGATCTTAACGTTATCCAGCATCACCTTCACTTATTCCTAGCCCTAATTTTCAAACCTATTCTTGCACCTTGGACTCGCAACTAAAAATTCATTTATTTTGCTAACATTTTCATGTAGGATGCTTAAATCATCAGTAAAATCTAATTCTATGAGGGTTTAACTTCCCCAATTGATTCCGTTTTCTCCCATCGTCTTTGCTGTGTTACTTAGGGCAAAATTCACCAAAATGATCTATATAAATGGGGTAGGACGCAAACCTGCTTAATACAAAACCAGCTGCTAACCTTATTTCCTACCTTAACCACAGCAGTGTTATTCTCATACATAGCACTAGTCCCTTTAATATATATATTTGTAATACCTTACAAGGATAGGACCTTCGCTAGAGCTCTTCCATCTGCTGAATAAAACACTTGCTTATAATCTATAAAACTGAAGACTAAAGGGGTTTGATAACTCAGGTACTTCTCAATTGCTAATCTAAGAGTGAAAATTTGATCAACGCATTCTCTACCCTTCCTAAAACCACACTTGTAGTTTTGAAACTTTATCTACAGAATCTCTAAGTCTAAAAAGTATCATCATACAAAGTAATTTGCTTCCTGCAGAAACCAAGCTAATGCTCCTATAGTTACTACACTCACTCTTATCACCTTTCTCATAGATGTGTTTAATTGGAATCTTCCTAAAATCGCTAGGTACTTCACCTTTTTCAAAAATCATATTCATAATCAATATTTTTTTACAATCAATTTAGTATTATGTTGCCTGGCTGCATCTTCCAGATCTTCAGCAATTTTATCATGGCCTCTACTTCACACCTCTTTATTTCGTATTTTAATGCTTTCTCCACTTTCTTTACATTCTCCTTTTTTCATGATCTATCACTCAAATAATTCTTGTCTAAGCCCCTCCTCCTCTCAATTAAACATAAAGCAATTTCACCAATATTCCTAGCTGCGTTCCTAATGTTCTTCCCTAAGACACCATCAGCGACTTCACAAACTAATTTCCTAAAACTTTTTCATTCATCTTCTTCATTGTCAAATTTTAAACTCTCCACTTTAGTATTTAACTGTTCCTGGAATGTTTATCTCAGATTCTAATAAGTCTGCTAACGTTATAGCTTCCTCGAAGGTGGTTACCCTTCCAAATTCAGCTTTAGATTAATCCTAGACACTACTAGATGGTGATCTTTACTTTTAGCATCAGTAACAGTATTCCTAATATACCACAGTATCTGGTATCGATCCTGCCAGTGTTTGGTTTACAATAACACAATTAGTAAGGCTAGATGCCTTACCATAATATGAATGAGATATGAAGTTACGGGCCATTTTATGACCAAATATTGTGTTGATTATATCTAGATTGTTATACCTACAAAATTTCAGCAATCTGTGACCATTACTGTTTTCTTTTCCTACGCCAAATTTATTCCTATTTCTACTGAACTAGGGATTTAAATCTAAAAAAAAACTACCATATTTCTACCTGGGACCCTTTCCATTTGTTCCTGTAGCTGTAAGTAAAATTGCAACCTCTAAACTTCGAGTGAAAAAAAGGCATACATCTCATAAGGAAGACTTGTATTTGAATAATTGGCACAAAAACAAAACAGATATTTCTATGTAGAAATCAATTAAGAGACACATTAAAAGAAGAAAAGAAACTGTTAAAGTGATTTTCAATAATGACTACATACAGAACGGTACATTCTGAGGTAAAATGCGAAAATTTCTATATTACAAAACGCAAACAACTTCATTAATCAGTTGTTTTATTTTTGATCAAATTCGGACATTCATATTTGAGCAAACGGAGGTTTATTGAAGATAAAGGCAGAGTCTCGAAGCTCTAACTGCAGCATAGGATCAGAGTTAAGGTCGTTTTCCTTTTTTTGCTCGTGGCCTTTCACAAACACTCTAAAATCAGTCAATAAAAATCGAAGAACACAACGAAGATAATAAATATTTATTTAACTCGGGAAAACAAATTTAAAGAGCAAAAATGTCTACTATTAAAACATCGACGCAGAGTCTTCGATCTTGTTATTAGCAACGGTTTTAGTAAATCAAATATCACTACAGGGCAGAAGGGGGGGGGCTTGAGTTGGGAGGCAATCGCCCATCCCGAATTTGAAAAACACTTTGGTTGGGTCTTCCTTTAAAAAAATAGAAAATACTCAGCTCCCAAAGATTTTGAGAAATGCATCCTTTTGTATCTTCATTGAAAAAAATTCCTCCCCTCCCTACATTTTCATGAATTAGCGCCGCTGAATATTATAACAACATACAAAACAACATTACAAGAAGCGATTTACGTGTTAAAAAAAAAAACGTGGACAAACAAAGATAAGACGGAGACTAGCACAAAGAAAACACAAATTGGAAATGTTCTCGTTATTGAAAAATGGAAGACGTAACGGCAGATTGTAACTACAGTATCGAGCACCTTTTCTTTGGAGCTAACAAAAGGATTAAATACGATTTAGCGAATTACCAACGGTAGAAATAATCGCACACCGAAATATTAGCGTGTAAATTGAAGATATACATCAAATAGTAAAGAAATGTTTTCCATGTCATAACAACAGTCTGTTTAAAATATACTACATAAGTGGAAAAGTTTAATTATTTGATCCGACAATCAGTAGTTTGACTGGATCTCTTGGCTCTTTAGTACATGTGATATGCATTGAAACAAAAAATCTACATATCTTCAAGCCCCAAAAAAGGTCGTATCACACACGCTCCAGTGCCTTCTAGGGCCCATTTCCACGAGGATGGCAGTTGAACTCATTTTCATTTCCCATCCTCACGAAAACAAACATTAACTTTAAAAAAATGTGGATTTCTGCATTCAACTGGACTTCGGTCAAGTTGGATAATCTCAAGACCAACGAGAGATGGATGAGAGGAGGATGTAAGCAAAACATGTTTTTCTGAAAAATGCAGCGTAAAGACACATTTTCACATAAATGGATAGCTTCTACTCAGTTCTCATCCTCGTAAAAACCGGCCCTAGCTCAAGGACTGTTTTTACAAAAGTTTATATATTACTTACCCGAAACGAAGCCGCGCTTTACAGCTAATCACAATAGAGTTTCTTTCAGATTATGCTGTTTCGTTCGAGTCAAAACAAAAGAGGCGCGCCTCAATTTTTTATAATTTTCAGAAGAGAAAAATCGTTTTCAAAGCATTTTGTGGCAACAACTTTAAAATGGCAAGTTTTTCGGTCCGACAAGTTTTGAAAATCGGTTCTTGGGGAGGTGAGGTACTGTAGAAAACTTTCTCACGGCTCCCTCACGTGGTTAAGCAAAACCCGGATACTTAATTACAAAAATAATTTGAAATTATAATGAATTTCGATGTTTGATTCTTATGGGGAAAGCGGTGGAAGTTGTACCTACAAGACGATTAATTTTCAGTTTCCTACATTGTTTATTTTTTACTTCATTTTTACATGCCAGTTTAGCAAACAATGATCCCATCAGTGGGCTATTATGCAAGAATATTTTATCTTTTTTTTTTGGGGGGGGGGGGGGGCTTGTTTGAAAAAGTGCCCAAATTGAGTGAATTTTGTAGAAAGTGCAATGCATTCTCGAACAGGTTAATAGTAACAGGGTGGTATGAGTTGATAGTAACCATTACCTCCTCGATAGAAAACTCACTACCCCTAGAAATATGCTCAAATCTAAGTATAATTCTTAGATATTGAGAGAAGGTAGTAGTTGACTTTCTATTTTTAAGTTGTTCCTCATAGAAAAGAGCTTAAACACAAGGCACTAAGGTCTCAGTCAAATTAGCCCCTTTTTTGGTTTTAAGTCATTCCCAAGACAGTATCTTCAGAGTTTAACAACTTCTGGAAATGCAATTTATGTGATTGCTCAGTTTTTACAACCTTAGACAAAACATCACAAGAAATAGTTGCTTACTATTTCTTGTGATACAGTAACACAAGAATATACTATAATAACATAATCAACTGTATTTATGAATCAGCCAAATGGTTAATAGTAGGAGTAAGAATGTTTTGATTTTCATTTTTTTTTTTTTTTTCAATGAAACTAGATAATACACAAAAAGACAAGGGCCAAAGATAATTAGACAGTAGGATCTGTCTAGAATATTTAACTCATAATCTATCCTCTAGGAATCTAAATTTGAGCCTTCATATTAATACGAAGAGGGGGCTTCTTAGGAGGTGGCGTTGGCGGAGTGTCAGGGTCTACTTCCACCATTGTGTTGTCAAGCTCATCTTGTGGCACGGCAGGTAAAACCTAAAAAACAGCAATCTTAAACAAAATGGAATGCCTAGGGAAATCCCACATACCAAAGTTTCTTGAAAAATAAAAGATGAGAAAAGTCAATCTTTTTTCCCCCTCTAGTCCTAGTTGTGTTGCAGAGCAACTCAAGTGCTTTCATTTTCTTTCCTTTCATGTGAAACAGTGGTCAGTAGATAGGTACCGGTAAAAAATGGAAATTCAAAAAAATTTCGGGTATGGGGATCATGAAACAAAAAAGACAAGTTTCGCTGAAATCGGCATACATCCAAACAATTAACAAAATTACAATCACTGCTGTTTTCTAGTATTCTAAAAAGCATAAACAGAAAGTAAAACGAAACCGCTGAAAGTAAAGTAAACCTCCAAGGGATTATTCAACGTTGGATTTGCATAGAGCAAATAATTATCTCTTTGGGTCCCTATCTTTCTTTTCGATTAGTAGAGAATATCTCTTCAAAAGTCAATCTGAAATTCCCATTTTCAAATTTTTATTTTTCTTACTAGAGTTTTTTATTGCCATAGAGTTTTTGAAATTTTGCACGCATATACGGATTAGGTCTAGAAGTAGACTGAAGTAAGTCCATCTAAGGTTCGACCCATGGGTAGGGGGAAAGAAAAGGGGAGGGGGGAGAGGCTTGAAATCTCGTCATTTGCACATCTACTAGAAAAGGCTGCCATACTCTAATCTATTTTATATAAAAGAAAGTCCATAGTCGTGTTATGAATTGGACTGTCTGTACACAATCTGACTTCCGCTAGCGACATGAGAGAGTAGGGGCCAAATTATTGTAATCGGAATATGTGCAATAATACATTATCGGCTTTCAGACAATCTAGGTAGGAAATAGGAACTAGTGTTTTAGTAATCCCTTCTAGGGATATAAACATGACCCTACCTCTGTAAGGGAAGGAACAACACGAAGGGTCCCTAAATTGTTTCGATCACAAGATCTAGCAGAAAAGATTATCAGAATTCCATCAAAGATCATGTAAATTAGTTAGGGTCTCACGTGTATTTTTGTGAAATTCATATCTGATCTTAACCATTTAAAGGGTTCCGAATTTTTGTTCCCATGAGAGCCTGATAATCAGATTTTAATTCCAAATTTGAAGAAAGTAAGAGTTAGTGTAAAAATTGATGCACTGAGTGTCTGAACGCAGTCCATCCTCTACAGGAGGATTAAGAGGGGGTATTTAAATCTATTCTATCCCAATCTAAAGAAATATCAAATCTCTGACAAACCCAGTGGCTAATTTACCCTATTTATTCTCTTTTGGGATCCAGTCCTAACGCGACCTCTGCTGACCTATGTGGACGAGGCTATTGCCATCACGACGTCTGCCAGAACTGGTTGCTGACTCTGAAACAAACTTAGTGGGAAATAAGACCTAATATACTACTTGTACCTTTTGGGGATCTGGACTAAAACCAAATCAAATGATCGGAGGGAAACGAAGGTCACGAAATTCATGTCATCATAACGATAACTAGAAAAAAATTTTGTTCCCGAGCCACACTTATCCTAGAGTAATATTTGATGGGCTATTTCTCGCATTTGAAGTCATGGACAAACTCCTGTGTAGGGGAGAGAGATTGCAGCGTTTTGCAAACATAGCAGCGTTTTGTAAACTGGCAGGCGTGCCTCCCAAGGGAGGCACGGACTGAACAAAAGCTAGGTTTATCATCTTAATATAAACTACTGCTGCTGAATACTCCATTCAGGGAAGATCAATTAGACGATCGTTCGAGACGATCTTTACGATTGATTGGTTTCTCAAATACCACTACAAAATTCGCCTTACTGGAAGAAGAAGGAACTGATGCAGCTAAAGCCGCGTATTTAATTGGATATCTTCGATGTGTTGAAGAGAGTAATATAACTGAAGATATGTTTTTGCAAACCACTTCCGCGCAAAACCACATCCAGTGAAATTTTTAATATAATTGATATTTTAATTAGAACGGCATTTTGTGGAAAAATTACTTTTGGCTTTGCACAGACAGTGCAAAGTCTGTGTCAGGACACAAAACTAGCATTCTAGCACTAATTAGATGAAAACACCCGAGGCTCTCTGGACGAACTGAACGCTCCACAGAGCAGCTCTTGCATCAAAAAATATAAGTGAGGAACTTTAAGACATTTTTGCAAAAGTATTGAAAGTTATAAACTACATAAAAACCATTCCATTATAAGTTAGATTATTTACAATGCTTTGTGACGATATGGGAACTACTTATATCTCCTCTTTGTACTATTGTGAAGAACGCTGGCTATCTTGCCGAAGTGATTCACAGGATACATGAACTCAAAGTGGAAATTGTAATTTTTACCGAAGCAAATCAAAACGAGGACGCAAGTATGTTTAGGGATGGTAATTCAATTATAAACTGACCTTTTTGGTGGATATTTTAGGAAAGTTAATTCTTTTGAATAAATCGATGCATAGGCCACAAATGTATCTATTGATTCAAAAATATAATGTAAAGCAGCCATAAAAAAAGGAGCTAAGGAAGGAAATCGAGCTATTTCAAAAGGAGAAGCTTAACATGTTTCCACTTTTAAAATCGTGTGGACAAGTAATGAGAAAGAAAACTTGATTGAATTAGTTTGTTATAGTTCTTCCAAACAAAATTTTCAGAATACATCTCTAATTCAATTTTGTGCCCAAGATAACAAAGATCCATTTGTTGAACACTAGGATGCTCGAACACATGATCTCGATTTAAAAAAAAATATGCGCAGATACAGAATCCATTAATCGACGAAGAAGATGACAAATTTGAATGGACAAGTGATGAAAAAGAAAACTTGATTGAATTAGCTTGTTATAGTTCTTCCTAACTATATTTTAAGAATACACCCCTAATTAAATTTTGGCTAGATATTAAGAGTGAATATAATATTTTGTCAAAGAACGCTTTAAAAGTATTGATGCCGTTCGCAAAATCTTATTCATACTAAACAAAGACCACTAGAAATCAGCACAGGAAAAGTATCACTAGCGAAAAGGAAGGAAAGCCAAAAAGATGCTACAAGTAAGGAGAAGAAGAAAAAAGAACATGAAGACTACCAGAAATTTCCTGCAGGATTTCCTGCAAAAATCGTGTTCACTTTTAGTCATTTCACCATTGACAACGAGATTTAAAAGATTTAAAAATCATTGTACTGATTATAGGCAAGCACATCAATCTCATTAAAAACCAATAACATAAAATTATTTTTCGTTTCCTTTGTTTGTAAAAGTTTGTTTAGTACTAAACATTTTCGTTTCTGATTTGTAAAATGGTAGGGAGGAACAATATGATGAAACATTTTTAAGGAAGTCGTGGTAAAATAAAGTTTAGAAAACATCTATCTTTGGTAAAGATAGATATTAAATGGTCTTATGGTAAATATCTCTTTCAAAAGTGGTTGTCGGATATCAACCAAACTCAGTGGGAAGCATGAGCCGATGTACTAATTATGTTTTTGGGGGACCGAGCCTGTTTTGATCACTCAAGTGGCAGTAACAGTTGGGCAGTAGACTAGGTGGCAAGTAAGAGTTAACGTCAGCTGGGCTTTTTTTGGAACATGGATCCAACCTAAGTTCTGCAGAGAAGTGCCTTGAAGCCTCGTCATCAAGAGATCTTCCCCAATGGCCAATCGAACAAAATTTAGTGGCAACATTTTTAGTGGCAGATTTGGCAAAATTTTATTCTTTTCCTTTCGGCAGTTCATGCCAGACTCAATCTTTGTGGGGAAAAGAGGATCCCTCTTTCTTTGTAATTTTGACTCATCAAGACGCATTTCCAGATATAAAAAGAACTTGATGAAAGTAAAAATCCGTGTTATAATTTCAATTTTCAGGTCCAGAGCCGATCCTAGGTCTGTGGGTAATGTGAATTGGCGGATTCAAATTCTTGTAATCGTGCCAAATATTAGAACAGGTTTGTCGGATTTCAGAGCAATTTGATGGAGAATAAGAGCTGTTTTCAGCATTTTCTCTTTTTTGGGTCCAAACACGGCCCGATCTAATTAACAGGAGGCATACTTCCAGTTTTTAATCAGGAAGTATATCATAAGATGGTGTCCAATCCCTGGCAAGCTTTTTTCGTTTTTTATTAAGCACATCTATAAGAAGATGGCATATTATCCCAACCAGGCTTAATAGGAAGTAAGAACTAGTTTACAGATTGACTTTTAATGGTTTTTCCTCCTCCGACTCCTTGCGAGAGAGAGAGAGAGAGAGAGAGGGGGGGGGGTCAAAATATTTTCATTAGGAGGAACTCATCTCTAAAACTTGGTCTATAGCTGAAATTATGGTCTCTGGTGGCCATACTCAATCAGGCCTCAGTCTACATCATCCACATCTAGCATCTAAAAGTTAAATTAACTTCTGAAACAATAATTTAAAGCTCATAGCAGTTTTGTATGCTTGTCTTTTTTTTTTTTTGGTATTAATGCATGCTTGTAATTATTCCCCTTGTGGGCGTGCAGAACAAGAATAAAAAAGAGGACTTTAAGCTATAGTAAAGGATACAAAACGAAGAGTTGATTCATACAGCGTCTTAAGACATGACCTATCCGCAAAAATTTATTTCGAGGGGCAAATCCATCAAAAAGCAAAACGTGAAAATTCTGTGAAAACTACGCGTTAAATCTGGAAAATCACGAAATTTTAGGAAAGTCTCGTGCCTGGGCATCTCTATCTTTCACGTATGCCTGTTATAGACAACCTTTTAGAGTGCAATATATGGTATTATAATTGCAGAAAGAGTATCCAGTTTCAGAACCCTGCAAGGCGTCCTCATGGATGGGGGACGGGGGGGTGTGGTAGGCGACTTTGTTTCAATTTTTGAAATGATATGAAACTACGTAGTTTATGTATTCAGTGGCTAAAACAGATATTTTTCATAGTTTATGTAGCTTACCTTGAAGTTGAATCATGTACATTGTTTCTATTTTTTTACAGCTGCTATGCGAAAAACAAACGCCATTAACAATAATTTCACTTGATTTATTTTAATAAATTGGAATGCAAAGGGAAATGAAACACAAGTGGATTTTCTTGTCTGAATACTTATTTGTAAATAAGCCAAGAATTACTTACTCTACTCTTTGGTGAAGCTATAGGAGTTGATGATCGCTCAATTATTTTCTCAAAATCCAATGATACCGAACTACTTGTCTTGGCAGGTAAAGGGGGAGGTTGATCATCGTACGAGTCTAAAAATTAACGGCACATATGAAAGGCACAAAAATAAAAGATATTTTGTAATGCAACGAAATGTCAAAAACGCGCATAATTTGTTAGACCATACTTTCTTAGACAACACTGCCTTTCAATTTATAATTAAATGAAATGAAAAGATAACAATGGGTAAAACTTTTAGTCAGGACAGCGAGATTTAAAAAAGACACTTGTTATACAAATACTAGTAAAAGTTGACTAGGAAAAAACAACAGATTAAACAAATTAAAACATACTAGAAAATAACATAAAAGGATGAGAAAAACATGCACACACACAGTTCAGAAAAAGAAAAAAAATGAAAAACATTGGCATGTGATCGGTAAGACTTAAGTTGGTGCCTCAGTACCCAGGACGGGCCTCTATGAATCTGAAATCGGAGTCCGGGTATCGAAGAGCCAATTTTAGTGAGAACAACATATGTAAACTATAGTTGTTGTTTTCAATACAAAACAACAACTATAGTTTACATGACATAGACATGACATGACATAGACATAGACATATGACATAGTCATGACATGACATAGTTACAACTATAGTTACTCTGACATGACGATCAAACGCAAACGCATATCTGAGAAATGACTTTTTTGATCGTCACCTCAAATTTGTTATATCTAATGTACATCCCCTTTGAACTTTATCGACCAATATTTTATAAATAAACGGTGAACAAATACTGTCCCAAGAACTAAATATGCTAAGTGATGTTCCGCAGAGAGCCATAGTTTGACCTACGTTATTCACGTGCTATAACATGCCATCTTTTAAGTTCAGATAAACATGACTCTTTAGGTGGATGACTCGAAGCAGACTAGACTTGTTTATTCCAGTTGTGTAATCCTATAACATGGCCTTACCATAATACCATTGTAAACTAAAAGCAACAGCCTTAAATTCAGTCGAACTAATTGTAAGATCAAAGTAATGATGAGTAGACTGTCGACAAACCCTCTTTCAAATGTAAACACTGTCGCTGTAAAGTTTAGGACATCTAGGCAATTGTAAATGCTAATGTTGACAGAGATTTTGAAATCTTTGTCGACAGTAGCCTGAAGTTAAGTGATCACACAGAAGTATACGGCACTGGCTGTATTAGGCTAAAGTCAAAACAAAACTTGATGTCAGTTTAAAATTCAGTTGCTAGAACAACGTAAGTTAGGTGATTTCCTCAATGTGGTAGTCAATAAACACTGAATTGATGAATGCAAATTCTTAAACTCCAAGAAGTCGTTTTCTAACAGCAAAGCGACTGCGAGCAGCATGAAAATTTTTAACAGGCATCTGCATCAGGAGAGGCAATTTGGTCTTTGACCAGAGGTACTTGTCAAAATTACGAGCAAATTAAAACCTTGCACTGTATTATTATTGTACATTTTATATCTGTATATCATAATATAACTATATTAGTTTACAAACTGATGTACTTTGTACTCATTTCTAATAGTTTTTAGGATCGGGAAAGATATGTTCATGCAAGTAGCTGTGTTAATATTATAAATAAAGTTGTAATGAAATGACATGGTTTTTCAATTATTAATATAATGTATTTGTGATAATCACTTGATGTTAGAGATACTCGTCGTTCTCGCCCTTAAATAGATCAATAAGAAAACTAAATCTATTATGTTTGAGAGAAAGTAACGTAGGTCTGAGGTACATATATGTTTAGTTAGGTTTTATCTTTTGGGGCCAAATAACATAGAATAAGATGAGAAATTTTAGACAAAGCTTCCATTATATTAATGTGGACAGTGACCATATGAGGTGAGACAAATTCTAACAATTATGGATGGAAACTGTTCTTGCTAGAAAACTAAAAGTAAACGAACGTAAAGAATGGGTGAAAACTTACTCAATGACTCCATGCTTCTTTGTTGGATAGGCGTGGTAACAGAGCTTGATGACTGACTAGCATTGCTTAATCTGCGCATTCCACTATTTCGCCTCTCTCGAATACTTTCAGGTCGCAGAGGTCTTGTACTTGTTAACTGCAAAATAGATACTATATGTAAAGTACTTTATTATCCGCTTAGATGATATTCAGTGATTGTCCTAGTCCTGTTTTTTAAACATTTAGCATTCTTTTTTCTCCATAAATCTCAAATCAATTTTGCCACAGGTTGAAAAAATACCTTTCGAATCGTTTCCGATTATGAAACTACTGTATATACTTTACGAAAAGGTGTGCAATCATAAAGTGAAAAGGAGCTTTGGTGTCTTGGGTTATACTCATTACTGCGTAGAAAGTAAGTATCATAAATACGGCAAACTTATGGTATCAAAACCTATTAATAATCAATAAATGAATTGTAAAGATGGAATATAAACAAGGTAATTTCTGTACTCTTTTATTGCTCTGAAAATACTTTCTTCAAACAGAAATCAAGTCTTTAGATCAGCTTTAATTTGAATTATATGAGCAAAGCCTTACCATTTTTAGATTTTTTTTATTATTAGGCTGTTTTTAGCTTAGTGCTTACAATTTTCAGATTTTTTTTTTTTTTTAGTGAATGAGGTGAGAATATATGACAGAGTTGATTTTTGAATTAAAATTAAGTTGTCATCAATCCATGGCTAATTCGAGAAAAAGCCAAGACAGTTGATAGCCTGAGTGAGTGAGAGGCACAGCTGGCATAAGCTTTATTCAGGAATGTATAAAAATGATCATTTTCCCTTGTTGATAGATAGTCTATCATCTATCCATCCATCTTGGGGCAAAAAACTAAGACAGATAGTCATAGAACTTTGGGGATGATCGAGATTTCTGCGTTGACTCATGACGGACAATATTGATTGGACCTGTATGCAAAAGTTGGGGGGGGACTGAATTTTCTTCGATTCACAGGCGAACAAGTGACCTAAGCCTAATAAGCTCGCCTTCTTTGAGTCTTTTATTTTTTAATTAACATGGTAAGAACATTTGACAGACAGTTGCAAGCATGCTTTTCTACACCAAGACATACAGCTTACTTAAACAGATAGATGTCTCAAACAATCCCCCAAGAGTCTCACAAAAAATTGTTAACAATTAACAAACGAATTACAAAAATGAGACAAAATGAAGATAATTCCTGTACTTTTTATTGCTTTGATATACCTTGTTCAACCAGTAGTTAAGCTTTTAGACCAGCTTTATTTTAAATTATATTATGTAGCCTGCTATTTTTATTTTTCATTAATTTTAGGTTGATTTTATTTTAGTAGTTAAGTTTTTTGATTTTTTTTCCTGAACAAGGTGAAAACATATGACGAAAGGCTATGGATATGCTTTTAGAAACACAGACAAACAGCTTACTTCAAAAGACAGAGGTCCCCCAAAAGTTTCACACCGGGATGGTGTCAAGCAGTACGACAAAGGACATTTTTTTTTACTAATCTATTCGGATTTGAGAACTCTGGCAAAGAGACATACAAAAGGTATATCTGTATCCAATACCGAGCAGACCAATTCGCGCTTTTTTTCTATAAGGTATGATAATGTGAGAAATTTTATAAGAAATAATTACGGTCTATATAGATTCAAAAATAAAACAGTTAAAAACTAAGCTCTTATCATGCAGAAAAGAAAATAAAGATATAGGATTCAAATGTAAAAATAAAATTATATTGTATATATTATCCTGATAAAATCATATGAATCTAGAATTTGAGTTTCTCAGCAAATGGCGACAAAAAAAAAATCAGAAAAGCCATCGCTTATCAAAAAGTTAGGATATGAATTTCGGTTTAAATAATGACTAAAGAATGGATTATTCTTTCAGTTGAGCATAGCACACAGAATAAATATTTTAGTTATATAATGCAAGTAATAGCAATAAAATTATAATCTGATAGTAGCTTTTGTCCTGGGGGTACATTTCAATACAGGTATATTAACAAAGACAAACCATATTCACTACTTTATGACACAAAACACCCAGGCAATGACGTTACCATAACTACCATAGAGAGGACTCACGTTATTATTACTTGGAATGTATTCTTCAATATATGACACGAATCTGCCCTAAAATGCAAAAGTTAAGGAACATTGAAAAGAATTCATGAAAGAACATCATTAGCAACCTATTCCGAATAAACAAGCAGTACAACGCCAATCTCCAAATTTTTCAATGTTTCCCCGGATTTTCCGAGATGAAAATTGGGTTGTCCAAAGTCATCCCGAAAATTGAAGCTCATAAATACGTACAGGTAAATCTTCAAGCATAAATTTCATTAGCGTTAATTTTAGGGGGATTTTGGAGCACCCAATTTTCATTTTTGGAAACCCCCAAAAATGGGTATCTCGAGTGTCATACGGCTGGTCTCCGCCAAATCTAGCATCTACACATAAATTCAATTTTGAAATAAGGATAGACGTACGACCTAGGTACGACCTAGATAAGGTACGACCTAGTATCTAAAGGGATAATTAGGATTTAACTGAATTTCCACAGCCAGAGTGTAATAAAGACTAGAATTATAAAACCTAGTACTTACGTCCAACAGAAAACGGGCTTGAAAAACAGAGAACAGGCTTTGAAGAACACCTATTGCCGAAATTCTGTACTGATCTTTATCCATTTCTCCTATTACAAAAATGAAAAGAGTCACCAATTCATTTTTTCTCGGAAACTTGAATACGGATACTAGACTTTAGCAGAAGCTAATCAAGTAAAATATTTAGCTCAAGGTAAAGGAGTTTCTTACTACCCTTAAGCTTGAAAAATCCTAGGCAGATGACTACTGAATATCGCATGTTAAATTCAGTCAGAGATGGAGAATCATTCTTCGCTAAAAAGAAAATCAATAGCTGCCATGCAGCATGGATATTTTGCGAAGCGTGAATTTTTTTGTTCTTAAAAATACTAACAATCTACACATAAAATAAACAGTCTTATAGATCAACATTTTGAAGCTTATTTAAATATAAGAATTACCGATGTTTTGAAGCTTACATTTAATACTGCATAGCTATATATTAGCTTGGAGGTCAATTTAGAATATAACAACAAGCAAAGGTTGTCTGGTATCGTAAGAAGAAAAAAAATTCAGTCAGTAAAATCCATGACCCCTTAAAATAATAGACATAAGTGGGTTTTGTTATGAGTTTAAGAAATAAGAGAATAGTCAGAATCAATGAATGTTATAAATGAGGCTAAGGAGGTTTTCCCCATTAATTCCATTTACATCCATTTTTTGCATTTGTGTTGTTTGATTTCAATCCACTCCCCGAATATTAGCAAAAAGTCCTTTAGGAGGACTAGTTACGATGGTGTGATCAAAAGGGACCAAATAATCTGGGTTCTCATAAAAGTGCTGAACCAGAGCCAAGTAAAGAGTCTTTTTCCTATCATATAAAATCAAAATTTTATTAAATGGAATATTTGTGTATATAAGCTCCTCTCTAATCGTTGATGAGTCCTATTAATATAAAAATTTCAGCAGAACCGGGGGATTTTACAGAAAATGTTACCTACAATTGACCTGCTTTTTATTTTTGCCACTATTGAAGAAATTCTTTAGCATGTTAGTATTTTGAAAAATTACATAAAGTTTAAGTTGCTTAAAAACCTTCAAAGTTAGTCGCTCAGTTTTACAACGTAATGAAGAGGGATTTTCTTTCTATTCTCAATAGGAGTATTGTCAAGCTGAGACGGACGTGCTAAACCATCTTTATTTATCTTTTTTCCCAATTTTAGCCTGAATCAGTTTGACAGGACTACCAAAACCGAAATGGATGTCCTTAAGATAGCCTAGTCTATATACTAAATAATTTTCCAAGCGTATTTATACTCATTTCAACCAGACGGACTGCAGCCTCTCTTTTTAAATAAAGACGGTGACTTGATCAAATGTGTAAGTACCTATCACTCTAAGTGGGTTCCCTATAAATCAAAAATTCATGGATGAGACTTTTTTTTATTGAAACAAGCGGAAAAGGAAATTTAGAATTAACTTCTACTTCTAAAGTGAAGTTAAAATCAAGAATATCTATATGTCACAAAACCTCTTCAGTGAAGTCTTCCTTATATCCTATATAGAAATAAAATCATCTACATAACGACCCTAGAACCGACTGCTTCGAAGAAAGGTACTCAATGCCGAGGTCTTGAAAAATTAAATACGTTCTAGCCAGTGTAGCCTTAGAACTTAAGTTTATCTGGTGTTCCTGCTATATTTACTGTTTGTTTATGCATTCACTTCACAAAAAAGCAAATTCGTGATTTCAGAGTGCCGAAACAGGTTTTATATTAGAACACTCATTACTCAAGGAGAAAACCAGGATTTCTATTTGGCAGGGGGGGGGGCAGCAGGAAATAAAGTAGCGGGAAAAAATATAGAGGAAAATGAAAAAATTTGTGATACCTTGGATGTGAAGGAAGATTTGTTTTGTGAGGACGAATTAGTGAAAGTACTAAAAGGATTAAAAATAATAAGGCTCCAGGTACTGATGGTGTGGTAAATGAGTTTCTTAAATATGGTGGCTCTGAGGTTAGATATAAGTTACTGAAGATTGTGAATATGATTTTTGAAAAAAAGCAAGTACCTAACGATTTTAGGAAAGCCTTAATAAAACCACTGTATAAGAAAGGTGATAAGAGTGAGTGTGGTAATTATCGAGACATTAGTCTAGTCTCTGTAGGTAGCAAATTATTAAGTAACATGATACTTTTAGACTGAGAGATGCTGTAGACAAAGTTTTAAGAGAAGAACAGTGCGGTTTTGGAAAAGGTAGAGGATGTGTCGGCCAAATTTTCACTCTTAAGTTAATAATTGAGAAGTGCCCGAATTGTCAAATACCTTTGGGCCTCAGTTTTATAGATTATGAGCCAGCGTTCGATTCTGTTGATATAAGAGCTTCAGCAAATGTCTAATCCTTGTATGATATACCAGACAAATACATTAAAGTGATTGGTGCTACGTACGAGAATAACACTACTGCGGTCAAGGTAGGAAATGAGGTTCGCAGCTGGTTTTGTATTAAATCAGAGTTGAGCAGTATTATGTTCTATCCCCCTTTATATGAATCATTTTGATGTACTTTGTCTTAAGGAGCACAGGAAAAGCAATGGGAGACCACGGAATCAAAAGGGGAGGGAAATCTCTCCTGGACTTAGATTCTGCTGATTATTTAAGCATCCTAGATGAAAGTGTGAGCAAAATGAATGAATTTTTAGGGGTTTTGTGAGTTCAGGGTACTAGAATAGGTTTGAAAATTAATGTTAACAAGACTAAGTCACTAAGGCTAGGAATAAGTGAAGATGAAAAGCTGACTTTGGGTAACGAAAAGATTGATCAGGTGGGCAGCTTCAATTACCTTGGTAGTATTATTAGTAAAGACGGTGGGAGCAGTGAAGAGGTTAAAAGTAGAATAGCTAAGGCCCAGGGTGTTTTTTCACGGTTAAAAAAAGTATGGAAAGTTAGGAAGATAATTCTGCAAACCAAAATTAGAATATTGGAATCTACAGTGATTACAGTGGTCAAATATGGCTCTGAAGCATGGGAGCTCCGAAAGGCGGATGAAGATTTGCTAGATGTTTTCCAGAGAAACTGCCTACGGATTGTTCTGGGTACCCGACTGACTGACCGCATTTAAAACAGTAGGCTTTACGAAAAATGTGGTTCAATTCCACTTTCTAGGGCTATAATGAAAGAAAGGTTGAGATGGCAAGGGATTTCTGCAGATTTCCACATTCTGCTAATGAAGGATGACAGATTACCGAAGATTGTCCTTTTCACCCAACCGTCTAGGGCTAAACGGAAATCAGGCAGTCCTCATCTTGGGTGGTAGGATGTCATAAAGAAAGATTTAAAGAAATGGGAACTTCCTGGGAGGGTGTAAAGAGGGAGGCATTGAATAGATTGGGATGGAGGGGGAGTGTGCGTAGCTGTGTTGGCCTCAGGCGGCTTGGTGCTACGGTGAGGTGTTAGTAGTTAGTAGTAGTAGTAGAGGGAGGGGGGACATTTTTTTAAGGCAGTAACAAGTTTTTATATGCTATTTCGTTACGCTTTTACGATTATATTTTTTTTTTGGAGGGGGGCTGTATCCCCTTGGATACAGCCTTGCCATTACTTATCTAAAAGGCAATCGATAAAAAATATCTATTTGAAATTACTTGCCCTTATATTTTGCTTCTTTTTTTTGTCCCAATATATTAATAGATTCTAAATTATGTTTATAAGTTTATAAGATTATAAGTTTTGTTGCTTCTCTTTTTAGTTTTCGAAATTACAGTAATTTTATAACCCCTGTTGGCAAATATTAAAACAATCATTAAGCACAGGTTTGGATTATAATGACCTTCCTTGAATAATGTCTCATTCCAATAGTCACACATTTACCCTAGCTTAAAAAAAAATTGACATGTAGTCTACATATAAAACAGATCGTGATTTCGAGTCATTTTTTTTTCTTTTCATTTAATTTCTTTTGGTTTTTCATTGTGTTCTAATTTAGTCAAATGAAGCTTTAAAATAAATGTCAGAAACCTTTTTCTCCAACAGGCAGGGAACTATCACCCTGCACCACCCTTATTTAGGCACAATGTTTTATTTATTATATTATATATTCTTTTTAGACCAGGGTACATCGTATCGAAGGAGTTGTCGCAGAAACTACGAAAAGGGCTCATTCGATTGGAAATTGAAAGGGTTAGTGCTCTTTTTAATGGTCGAAAGTGATTGGAGGGCAACTAACCCCTCTCCCACGATTGGTAATCATAAGTTCTAGTGCCCTTTTCAGGCTCAAAATGATCGGAGAGCGGATACCCCCCCCCCCCCCTCCCCCCCTCGTATTTTCCTGAAATGCATCTGGTAGAAATTTTGAGACGGCCATTCGTTGTCGTAGAAACTTTGAAAAAAGCTCATTCGATTGGAAATTGAAAGGGCGTGTACCATTTTTAATAGTCAAAAGTTATTGGAGGGCAACAATGCCTCCAATTACTTGGCAACAAGGCAACAAGGCAACACCCTTATGTAGGAAGAAAGATGAGATATCAATTTGCACTCTGTAGGTTAATGGAGAGGTAGAAAATTCAAGCATCGAAATGAGACATATACAGTCTTTGAGACTCTATAGATTAGAGCTAGACAATTCAAGCATTGAAATACACTCTTTGGGACATCTAGCCCACTCCCTACACAATGACCCATCGCCTTTCCTTCATAATAACTGATGCGGAATTATACATCCCTGAACATGATTTTAAGAAGAATCAAGTAAATAAAACTAGTTAAATAAAACACTAAAATAAATTTCTATTAAAAATTTATCTTGTATGAACTACGTGACTTTCCAGGAACAAATACGCCACCATACGGCATTTCTTCCTCTATAACTGGGAAGCTCAACATTTAGTTTTTCAACACTTTTAAGTCAATTGGCTATCTCAGAATTTTCAATCATTAACAACTGGGTCCTCTTTGGGGCAAAATCATAGTTCGGTACCACAAAATGGCAGAACACACTATTTTCCTATTTTCCCAGTAATGCAATTTTTACGCGTCAAGCTGTAGTTTGAAATTAGTAACAAATTACAAGAATGTTGTCAAGAACCTTCATGATTAATATAAGCTTCCTTGGTGAAACACAGGTAAAACAAGCATTTTTAGTCACTTAAAAGGGCACTAGCATTTTAATTTTTACTCGACTAAGTCCTCTCCCGACCTTCTAAGACCATTGGTTTGATGCAATCACCCCTGGGAGAAAAAACAAACAAACACGCACCTGTGATCTTCTTTCTGGAAAAAAAGAGCAAAATTTCACATTTTTGTAGATAGTAACTTGAAACCTCTCTAGTAGGGTTCTCTGATATGCTGAATTCGAAGGTTTGATTTAAATGAAGATCACGTAACTTCTGCCCCCCCCCCCGCCTTTTTTGGAAAATCAAGTAAATTACCTCAGGCTCGTAGCTTTTGATGGGTAACTTTAAACTTAATAAGCTTTAAATTTGGAATCAGCATGAAAAGTCACATTTTTTTATCTTTTAAATTGTTATTAAAATCCATTTATTTAGAGTTTCTTTTACAATTAGCCCGAGGCGCTCCTTAGATATTTCCTTTAACATATTTTGATTATTGCACATATTACTGTCCGGAAAAAAGTCATTCTTTTAGATTATTTTCTTCACTTACTATATAAATTTTAGGATGCTTACTCAAAATAAGAAAAGTTAAAGACACCGTGCAATTTTATTCTTTTTTTTAGTAGAGGTAAAATAAAACGGCTTTAAAAATGTTGATATTTAAGGGGCTGAGATGAAAAGAAGTCAATAAAAATATACAAACCATAATAAAATAATTCTACTATTTTGTTCTGTTAATCCTTCATTGTCCATTTCGAGGAAAAATCCCTCATAGCAATTTGAAATCTACATTTTTTAAACATGGCAAATGAATATAAGATTTTCAAGTCAAATAACATTTTACAAGCTATTGAATAACAACATTGGATAAAATTGTAAAATAGTTGTTAAAAGTCTACAGGAATCTGGAGGTAGGAACAAATTTGCTTACCTCTTGACTAAGCTCAATTGGAGGGGTTCCTGGAGTCGCAGTAAGACTTTGGCTTGTATCATTTTCTGACAAAGATGCTTCTGTCAATGTTGAAATGCTCAAATTTGAGGAAAAAGATGAGCTAGGAGTCAAGAAACTTAGTGGATTTGAAGAAGAGCCCATACTTAATCGTCTGAGACTATCTCTCATTTTCTTTTTCTCAGCCGAAGCCAACGCGGACTCTTTCCTTTCCTTTTTCTTCTTGTCCTTGTCCCGTCTCTTCGTGCCAAAATTAGGAGTCGAAACTGTTACATTAAATAGTTAGTATGTGTTAATTAAGAAGACTAACATGCATTATTCTTTCCTATTCAATAGTACGTTCGAGTTTGTCCCTAAAAGGCACAGAAAAAGCGTCTTTTTAAGTAAAACTGATTGAAAAAATTTTCAGAATGGTTTTCAATAGATCACGTTGCAAGAATTATATTATTCCAAGATATTATAAGAGCTAAACAATATGCCGAATACGTTCTATAACGGGATAACTTTTACCTTTTCCAGGTAAAACAAATTCTGCATGATCTGAATAACTCCCAGCCAAGGCGCTTTTCCAGTTTTCCTTTAAAGGAAGCGAGGGTAGGGGGTAACAAGACTATAGAAAACAGTTTTACTCAATTTTTAATAACCTATCCTACAAATTTTTAACCTTCAAATGCGAACACGGGCTTTAGGCCCCTGTCCACATACAGCCGTTTTTCTCAAGGGGAAATGTGGCTAACTGGTGCAAGCATTATAATTGCAAGTCCTGATTTTGAAACTTTACTTAAACGTATTAAGTATCTCATTTAACGCAACCAATACGGTCTATATAGCTTGCCAGTTTTAATATCAATCATTCATATTGTCACAACTAGGAAAACAGACACTTTTAATTTTGATTCATAAAAAGACTATCACTGATAACTAATAAAAACGTAATAATTGCTTTTTATTTTATAACAGAAATTTATCAGCAGATCACCAGAAGACATTCACAGAAAAGAAATAGATAGAAAGGGAAACGGGAAAGACAACATGA
>JAQQPU010001070.1:78984-89673 GCA_029168905.1 Artemia sp. Kazakhstan ARC1039
ACCGAAAACTTTTGCAACGTCAAAAGACAGCACCCTAATATCCTACCCTTGGGTCAGAAGTTCAGACCACTCCTGATGCTGGGCCTTCAGACAGTCAAGTGTTGATTGTTTCCAGCAAATTATAACTGCTTGTCGGGAATAAGGTAATAGATAGATAGATAGATAACGTGTATTTCAAGCTAAAATGTGGCCATGTACACAAATAACATACAAGATTAACAAATTACAGCACTCGACACAATAATAATAATAATAATAAAAAAAAAAACTACTCTCTTTTTTTTGCAAAAAACTCATCAAGATATCTTCCCACTAGACAAATAAAGTGTGACGACGTACTTTTCAAGGGACCGGGAAGCAGCACTCCATCATTCCCAAATAAATTTTCCCTTACCCCCAAAAGACCTCGACAACGACTCAGACAATGCTCCAAATTCTCCTCCTCTTCTTGGCAAAGAGGGCAAGCAAACCTGCCGTCCGGGACACTTTTCCTCCTCTCAAAAACTTTCAATCTCGAGAGAATCGGAAGGCAATTAGATCGTAGCTGCATCCAATATGTAAGGTATCTAGACGGTAAATTTAACAAAGTAAAATTCCTGACCATATATTATCGTAACCTCTTTATAATACCTTAATGTTTCCGAATTTTTAATCTCCTCACCCCATTTCTGTATCATCTGGTCCTCCAGCACCCGCTTGATTTCCTTGTCCAACTGCAATTGTTGACTAGTTGGTCCAAGGCCATCATTCCATGCGAAATAAAAACCTGTCTTATCCAGTACCTCTTTAACTTTAAAAGGCCAAGATCTTTTCCTATGTAGCTGAAGTAACTCATCATGTTCAGCCTTCAGTAGCCTATCACTGGGTAACTGTACAACCCTTAGCCAAAATTTTATCATTTGGACTGTCCTATAACTTTTAAGAGACCACAGTCCAAGGTCTCCTTTGAGAAACTGGGTGTGGGTCATTCTATGCAACCCGTACAATCTCTTAAAATAACCTAGCTGAACGCTTTCTAGCTGGGCAGCGTTCTCATGTCCCCAGATCTCTGCCCCGTAATGGAGAATCGGCATAATATTAGATAAAAAAAAAACCTCTTATGCAAAGAGAAATTCTTTATTCCACTAATTTTACTCCTGAAAAGTGAAAATGTTGCAGCTCTTCCCCTATTTAACACTTCTTTAATTTGAGAACTCCATCCACCATTACTTTGTAAAATATAAAAGATACTTTATTTTTTCAACTACTTCTATTTTTTGTCCTCCAAATACAAATATATTATCTATTTTTTCATTCCTTTTACTGAAAACAACCACTTTAGCTTTCATAACGTTAAGCTGTAAACTTTTTCATTTGTAAATATTCCTCAATTAAATCAAGTAATATCTGAAGCTCCCTTGCCGACTTTGCCACCAATGCAGTGTCATCCGCAAATAATAACACCGAAAAATTATTTTTTTCCAAGACACAGCTTTGGAGCCCATTTTTTTCCAGAAACTCCACCATATCATTCAAAAACAAACCGAACAGTCTCAGGGACATGGCGCTGCCCTGCTTCAGTCCTTTCTTAAGGTCAAATAGCCTGGAAAATCCCGAACCTGCAACCCTGACCATAGACTTAGTCCCAGAATACATACCAACAAATAAACGAAAAAAACTTAAAGTGACTTCAGCTTTGTCTAAACAGTTCTATTAAAAATGCTCTTATAGACCTTACGAATGCAAGAGAAAAAGTTCATCGATTTATATGATTCAACATAGGCAGGGTCACTATCTGGCCAGGGAGCAATGATGACCTGGGCCGACTTCCACACCACAGGGAAAGATCCAAAGCGAAAAAATAGCCAGAAGATTGGTTGCAGAGGGCCAGATAGTTCGGCATAACAATGCTTGAGGATGATATTTGGTATGTGATCTGAACCAAATGCTTTGGTTACGTTAAGGCAGTGTAGAGCAACCTGGACCTTTAGGGCAGAGTAGTTGACGCGCTTAAGAGCGGCGGCATCAGACATGAAGAGTCAAAAACTTTCTTGTCGTGGTCATCAAGGGCTGAAAACTCGGCAAAGGCCTTAACAAGAACTTTAGCCTTTGCCTGACAATCTTGGATCGTAATCTTATTAGTCTGAAGGAAGGGAATGGATGTCCCTTTTGGAGATGGCATTGCCTCTTTAAGTATTCTCAAACAACTTTTTGCTTCAGCATTTTGAAGTTTAGTGGCGAAATTCTTCTTGAATTGTAGCCGGGTTTGGCAAATCACGCAAAAAGTGTTATTACGTGTTTTCTTAAATCGTACTTGATCGTTTTCGCTCTTAGACAGAAACCAGCGTTCATGTTCCTTCTTCTTTCCTCTGATAGCCTTCTTGAAGTTGACGTGCAACTCATTTCCATAAGATAGAGACATATCATACAAGTTGCATCCCATCTAATCGGTGATTTTACTACCAAGTCATATTTTGTGGTAGATGTTGCAATCCCCATGTAGAATGATGACTGATTTGGGCAACTTTCTCTAATTTATCTAGGGAGGCTTCAAGGTGACTGGTTAACCCAGAATTCGAGGGATTGCACATGTTACCAAGAGCAACAGATTTATTTGGGTCTGGAATATTTGAGCAAGTATGGCTCTCTATGCAAACAGCCACACTCTCTCCACCATAGGTAGCAAGTTCTCAACATAAGAATTTTATTTTATTCGTAAGTGGGAATTATCTTAGTACCAATTACATTTACCCCATTTACGTTTACTAGCTTAAATAATTTAAATATCGTATACAATATACAATTTTGCGTTTTAAATAAGGGACCTTCCATTGCCTTTTGTCACTGATTACAACACTAAATTTCAAGTGGGTACAACCACAACCACTATTAATTTTTACAGAAAGAGACAGATATGGGTACGTATACTTTAAACTTCTATTCCTGAAATAAAAGCATTAAATTAACGTTATGATCGTCATGAGCACACACTACAAAAAAACTATAAAAGGATTTATTGTATTTTTAAGAGTCGTTGGAAGGGGAGGGGGATTCAGATGGTTCACAAACTATTTTAAATATCTCTATAATAGACATTTTAAGGTTTCCTGTCCTATACCTACATGCATTTGCAATATTTCAGAGCTATTTGACTGGTTCCAATCAGCCAGTACTTCCAACGTCAGCAGTAACTGGTGACGATCTGTAGTCCTCGAATATAATAAAGCCTTGTGTTGATTATAATGTGATTTAAATTTCACAACATAAGCAGAGAAATTGATGTGCATAAAGATCTATATAAGGTAAGCATAGTTTATCTTCTAATGAGAGTGGGTATAAAAAAAAACTATAAGCAAGGGATTTTTTTTAAGCAAGGGAAACGGAAAAAAGCAACACTTACTCCATTGAATGACCACTACTGGAAGAGGTGCGGCATTCACTCGTTACGTCATGATTTGTAGTTCGAGCTCCCGGACGAATTAGAACTCCAAGTTGTTTCTCAGTAAAACAATCTAAACTCTAGGAGAAATTCTGGATGAATGACGTGAATCAAGATAAAAGAATAGATAGTCTAAAGGAAATTTGTATTCGAATAACAGTGTTTTAGCTTTAAAACGAAAAGTGTCAAAAATTAATTAAGAGATATTTTAATGGGTGAAACGGAAGAAATTGACAAAAAACATAAATGCCTAAGATATGCAATTTGTCGCTATGCATATCTTTCTCATATGTCATTACACTAACAATGAGCTTCTTTTTAGAAATATTAAATTGTTTTTAGCACCAAGACCCATAACAAAAACGATATGACAACAAATCATAGAAAATGAGCCAATGAAAACGTTAAAAATTAAATTCCAGTAATTTACACACGATTTTTGGGTTATAAAAATATGTAGGAGAAAATCATCATTAAATTATGTGCACTCATGAGAGAATTAGGTATCCCCCTCCCCTTAGTAAGACTTATTCTCGATGCACTAGTGATTTAATTATACTTTTGGGTTCCAAAACTGAATGTATTTAAAGACCCATCAGGGACCTTGTCCTACAGTTTCCTGTAAACAGGGTTTTGAAAACATAACTTCTGCTCAAATTTTGGTATTTTTGGCCGTTCTTTAGGATCAATTTTCATTTTCCGCTTAATACACAAAAATTATCACGTTTATCACAAAAAGAATTTTATGATAATATATCACAAAAAAATTATTACGTATATGCAGCTGAGAAATGTAAGGTCGAAGTTTATTTAAAAACGTAAGGTCATAATTAAAAAAAAAACATTACCTGTAATTTTTTTTACAAATCAACGGCTTTGAGATTTCAAAATAAGAATATAGTTTTGTTCTAATTCGATAGCTAAGCTTCAGGTTTATTCAGCTACCAAAGCCCATCTTAGAAATTTGCTTCGCATTTATTTTTTATTGGCAAATTTATTGAAAACACACGAAAATAAGATATTTGCTGGCCATTTTAGAGATTTGCTTCGAATTTATTTTTGATTGACAAATTCGTTGAAAACACGTAAAAAACATGCAAAAAATAAGGTAATTGCTCAATTTTTCACAAGCTTAGATCATCCTGTAAGAAAAAGTTTAAGTAATGCCATAATTTTAACTAGGCAGATGAATAAATCTGAAACCAACAAATCTGCTCATTTATGTATTTTATCCCTTCGATGCAAGTTACAGCTGTAGGCTTGTCACCAAATCGTATGTTTAACAGGAAACATAAACTTTAATGTGCAGCCTATTACCAAAGATTACTTCAAGACCTCCTATTCCAGCCCCTCTACATAATGCATACCCTCCTAGATTAAATCTAAAAATTCCTCACCCTATCTCATCTGTGGGCCCGAATATAATAATAATAAACTGGCTGTCTTTCTGACACCAGGCGGATTTTCGGTCCCTTAGAACTTGCTTTACTTATTGGCAAATCAATCAATTTGCTAAAATCCCAAAAATTATAAAACAAAATAATTACGTTATCGTCCCCTGCAAGGCTACATGACTTGGCAAAAAACGAGGAATGGAACAAGTCCAACAATTCACACTATATAGATACTTAATATTACAAACTACAAAAGGAGGTAAACAAAACGGTAAAACCTATCAAATTCAACACCATAGAAGAAAATAACAAGTAAAGAAAAAAAAACAATGTAAAAATGTATAATTTCTACTACTAATACTGCTGCTAGTAGTAACAACTCATTGCAGCATCAAGCCACCTGAGGTCAACCCAACTACGCACATAGCTATGTATTACTATTCTATTGCATAAAAATGTGTTATTATTCTTTTAAAAGCCGTAAAAGGGTGACATCTACAAGCTGACTCAGAAGGTGTGTTTCCAGAAAATGTAGCATACAATTAAGAAATTAAAATCAAGACTTACTGACAGCGAATAACGAGTTATTTTTGGCTCCGCTATATTTACTAAACAAAAATCATCTTATCATAGTAAAAATCATATTTTTAAATATGCTATTAATTGGATGCTATGATCAATCCACATTGACACTTACGGACTTATGTTACAGAGCCTTTGCGCTCTGCAAATTCTTGTCAGTTTTTGCTAGCCGATCATAAACAAGTTTCATGTACTTCAACACTAATTTGAACCAGCCCCAGTGCAGCTAACCGTAATGGACAATACCTGTGAGAAAGAGACTACGTTGACCCCTTTAGATGGCCCCAATAGCACTTCCTGCTCAAAGTATGCTCAATCAAAGTACCATTTTTTGATACCAAAATGACGAGTAATTTCGGATGAATCAAACGCATTTGAATCTTAAAAAGCATTTTTAAAATCTAAAGCACTTTCAAAATACTGTGCAAACGAAAGATCCATAACGTAAGTCTTGAAGCATCAACAGAAATTGACCAAGAGCCTTAGATACCAATATTTCCTGAAAACTTTTGTTTCTACGACTTACCATAGATCCATATTTTTCTTCTCTAGCTCTTCTCAATTCCTTGAACTTACTTTCTAGATGATCATGGAAAGATCTCATTTGATCTGCCACTCTCATTGAGTGAACCTCCACTCCAGCTTCCAGTAAACAGGTTTGGGCACACAGAAGCTGCTCTAATTTTGATATTAATGGCCGTTCTTCAGGATGATTCTTCATGTGTGATTCAGTCAAAAATACCTAAAAATATTACGTTTACCAGAAAAACTTAGGTAGCTGAAAACATATAAGGCTAAATACCTTATCGCCAGACATAAATACCATCAAAAATGCGTTTTAGCTCAATACAAATGCGTGCTGAGTAATACATTAATAGCTAAGCGTACTCATTGTATTAACGATCATAATCTGCTTCTTATTTTATAGAACCGGCACGGATCAATCTAAAGTGATGTTGTCTAAATATTGATCTCTAGCTAAGAAAATATGAGAGCGGGTTTTTATAAAATGTAGGAACGAAACTTGGATGATATTGGTTAGAACGATATTATTAATAATTTATTTCAACCCTCTGTATAAGCATGAAATGCACTAAGAAGAGTACAAAAATACAAGAAAATAAAATGAAAGCGCTAACAAGAAAAAACCCAGGAGAAGAATAACATCTCAGCTATTTAGACGACACAATTGGGCGATACAGTCAAGTGGAAAGTCGACAATATTTTCTAGACGCTTACGGAACCTGTCCATAAGCTTGTCCATTTTTGAAGAAATACCAAAAACGCCATATCTACCCGAAATGTACCGGTTGCGAGTGCAAAGCAGCAACTGCAGAAGATATCTGCAAAAACGGGAGAATAGAGTTATTACATGAGGCGATTCAAAAAGTGTTACATTTTTTAATTTTTCAAACTAAGAATCGTAGCCCATTAAATTAAAACCCATCAGGTTTATTAGATTTGTGCAATTCCTTTTCCTCTATCTTATTTTTCTCCAAAAAGGTTCGGAATTTCCAGTTTTTGAAGGATAGGAAATCTCGTTTTATCATTTACAGCAGTAATAGGAAATTAAACCTTCTGATACAAAAATCGTTTTCGCTACATTTTGGAAGTAAAAAAAAAGAGAAAAAATCGTGTACGATTATCTGGTTATTAATAAAAGCAGAAAAAAAGCTGAACCATATTTTTCAGTTCTCCCAATCTTCTTTATAACTTATATCGTATAATGTGTCGGCTTTTGAATTGAACGACACCACCGCTGTAAGCTAGATAACTGAAAACCATGGTACAATGTATCCTTTCAAGTTAATTCTTCAGAGAGTATGGATATGCCACCAAAGAAGAAATGCCTTTGAAGTATTTATATATTCTAAATTCAAATAAAAAAATTTCAGATACAAGAAACAATTATTTAAAATCATAAGAACTGTGTCAAGAAAATGAAGACATGGGATAGATGTCAGGATTATCACCCATAATAATTCATCACTAGTCTTGTGATCTTGCTTCCTTCCTTGAATATGAATATTTGTTCTGTTTAATTCTCCTCGTTATCAGTTACTCTAGTCACATCAGCAATTGCTAGCAATTTACTCCGTGGTGAAAACGCAGCAGTTGCTGCTGTGACGGAGATCTGGAACCTTGACGATGCGTTAGGATAAATTGCAGGATATAACTCATTTCTCAGTATGCGCAGTAGTAGAGGTGACAACTGGCTCGGTGGCGGTGTTGGAATCTATGTGCGAAAAGACGTTTCATGCAAACTTCTCTCTGAATATACTAACCCGAACCACGAGGTTATCTGGGCCATGTGTCAGATTTCTAGTCTATCTCGTCACTTTTCGTGCCAGATATTGCATCGGTTTACTATCCAAAGAGCATTGAAAACAGGCAGGATCTTGTTTTTTATCTCCAAACTATAGCATATTTAATTAGAAGCAGGTATAGTTGCCCTGGTTTTATCGTCGCTAGGGATTTCATTCAGACAAAGTAGCAGCCAGCCTCTCTTTAAAGCACACAAGAACAATCCTTAAGCAATTTCTCTGGAAGACATCTAGCAAATCTTCATCCGCTTTTCGGAGCGTCCATGCTTCAGAGCCATATTTGACCACTGTCATCACTGTAGCTTCTAATATTCTAATCTTGGTTTGCAGAATTATCTTCCTACTCTTCCAGACTTTATTTAACTGTGAAAAAACACCCTGAGCCTTGGCTATTCTACTTTTAACATCTTCACTGCTCCCACCATCTTTACTAATAATACTACCAAGGTAAGTGAAGCTGCCCACCTGATCAATCTTTTTATTACCCAACGTCACCTTTTCAACTTCACTTATTCCTAGCCTTAGTGACTTAGTCTTCCTAACATTAATTTTCAAACCATTTCTAGCACCCTGAACTCGCAAAACCTCTAAAGCGTCATTCATTTTGCTCACACTTTCATCTAGGATGCTTAAATCATCAGCATAATCCAATTCCAGGAGACTTTTTCCTCCCAATTTGATTCCGTGGTCTCCCATTGCCTTTCCTGTGCTCCTTAAAACAAAGTCCATCAACATAATCCATATAAAGGGGGATAGAACACATCCCTGCTTAATCCCTGATTTAATACAAAACCAGCTGCTAACCTCATTTCCTACCTTAACCGCAGAAGGGTTATTCTCGTACATAGCACTAATCACTTTAATGTATTTGTCTGATATACCATACAAGGATAAAACCTTTACTAAAGCTCTTCTATCAACAGAATCAAACGCTTTCTTGTAATCTATAAAACTGAGGACCAAAGGTGTTTGAAAACTCAGGCACTTCTCAATTATTAGCCTAAGAGTAAAAATTTGGTCGACACATCCTCTACCTTTTCTAAAACCGTACTGCTCTTCTCTTAAAACTTTGTCTACGGCATCTCTCAGTCTAAAAAGTATCATATTACTAAGTAATTTACTACCTACAGAGACCAGACTAATGCCTCGATAATTACCACACTCACTTTTATCACCTTTCTTATAAAGTGACTTAACTAAGGTTTTCCTAAAATCGTTAGGTACTTCCCCTTTTTCAAATATCATATTTATAATCTTCAGTAACTTATTTCTAACCTCAGAGCCACCATATTTAAGAAACTCATTTACCACCCTATCAGCACTTGGAGCCTTATTATTCTTTAATCCTTTTAGTATTGTTGCTAATTCCTCCTGACAAAACAAATCTTCCTTTAGATCCAAGGTACCACAAACTTTTTCATTTTTCTCTATATTTTTTCCTGCAACTCTATCTCGGTTAAGCAAATTCTCAAAATGTTCGGCCCATCTCTCTTTAGTTTTTTCCTTATCGCTAATTGCGACCCCATTCCTATCTTTAACTGGACCAAGTCCGGATTAACCACTCCCTCTCAATTTGTTAACGTGCCAGTACAATATTTTACTATTATGCCGTCTAGCTACATCTTCCAGATCCTCGGCAATTTTATCCATGGCCTCCACTTCACACCTCCTTAGTTCATGTTTTAATGCTTTCTCCACTTTCTTCACATTTCTTTTGTTTTCATACGAACTATCACTCAGATAATTCTTGTACAAGTCCTTTCTCCTTTCTATTAAACATAAAGCTTTTTCACTAATATTCTTAGCTGCAGTTCTAGCTTTCTTCCCTAATACACCTTCAGCAACTTCACAAATTATTTTCTAAAATTATTCCAACCAGCTTCCACATTATCAAATTTTAAACTCTCAAGTTTAGTATTCAACTGTTCCTGGAAAGTTTCTCTCAAATTCTTATCCTGGAGTCTACCAACATCATAACTTCCCGGGAGGTAGTTACCCTTCCGATATTTCAGCTTTAAATTAACCCTTGACACTACTAGATGGTGACCTATACTTTTAACATCAATAACAGCACTCCTATATACCTAAGTATCTTGTATTGATCCTGTCAGTCTTCGGTTTACTATAACATAATCAATAAGGTTTGCTGTCTTACCATCACGTGAATACCATGTTAAATTATGAGCCATTTTATGACCAAACACCGTATTGGTTATAACTAGACTGTTATACCTACAAAATTACAAAAGTCTGTATCCATTACTGTTTTCTTTTCCTACACCAAATTTACCTAGGCTGGGATACCATCTATCCCTATTTCAACCTGGGCGTTAAAATCTCCCAGTAATAACATCATATTTCTACCTGGAACCCTGTCTATTTGCTCCTGTAACTGTAAGTAAAATTCATCTGAGTCACTAGCATCTCCGTCAGTTGGTTCTACAGGGGCGTATACTACTATAACTGATACCCTGAACTTTCTAGTCATAAAATGAGCAATTAGTATTCTATTATTAATACCTTCCCAGCCTAAACAAGACTTAGCAGATTCCTTATTCATCATGAGCCCTACTCCCTGTGTATGTACCCCATCTTTCCTGCCTGAGTAAACAAATTCTATATCACCTAATTTCATGCTTCCTACCCCTGGGATATGAGTTTCTGAAACTCCTAATAAATCCAGTTCGAATCGTCTGAATTCGTCAGTCAAAATGTTGATACGATGGTCATTTTTTAACGTCGTAACATTCCAAGTTCCAATTTTCATGTTCTTTAAATCATTGAGATTAATTTCGCCTCAGGAAAAGCAATGATCCCGGATACCAGTGCAGGACGGGGATCACACATCTTCTCAAGTCTACACCAAAGTGCTTAAGCCGGCTTAGAACCGGACAGCAAGAAGTCCCTGGGACCTCCATGAATGGAGGCTTTGTGCAATCCTGGGCCCATCTTGGTCACAACATGGTTTTCA
>JAQQPU010001071.1:0-59663 GCA_029168905.1 Artemia sp. Kazakhstan ARC1039
TCGTTGCTGCTGCTGCTGCTGTCGGTTCCATCATTAATCTCCAATAGTGTAAATGCACCACTCATTTTTTTCTCCACTAATATCCTCTCAAATAAAAAAAACTATTCTCTTTGAATTCAATTCTCTTACTAATATGAATTGTAAAGAAAACTATTCCTTTTATTCAAATCCTAATCACCAATCAAGTTATACTCGTTCCTCTTGGCAAAGGTGTAATGACCAGTAGAAATGTTTACCTACCAGAAAAACCTGTTTGTACGGGGGCGTAAGCAAAATGGTAGGGTAGTTACTACTCTGACCTATCTTTAATTTTAGGAAAAATTAGAAATAAATTTAAAGCATATTGCTCCGGAATTAAAAATTATTCTAACTTTAACCCATATTGGAGTGTTAATAACTCGTTACAAGTGATAGATTCTTTGGCTAATGTTTCAGCTAAAAGAGTCGATTCATTTGATTTTACTACTCTGTATACAAATTTGTCACTTAATTTAGTATTCGAAAAATTGAAAACGGTCATAAAGAAATCTTTTCTTTTGTCTAATATCGGATTTTTGAAAATTGATACTTTTAATAAAAAAGCCCGATGGACGAATTTCTTTAGAAGTACTATTAATTCAAGATGTTATAGCTTGGATATGGTATGTGATTTATTGGAATTTGCTCCATTTAATACTTTTATAAGATTTAATGGTAATTTATATAAACAAACTGTTGGCATTCCTATGGGTGGGAATGCGAGTCCATTCATAGCGGACTTGTTTTTAAGTCAATTAAAATACGAATATATGATAAATAAAAATAGCCCAAGCAATGTAAAATATAACCTTTCAAATAATAAAAGATATCTGGACGATCTCTTAGTAATAAATTGAGCAGAGTTTATTGAGATTTCAAAAAATATCTATCCACAAGAGATAATTCTGGAGCCTAGCTATGGGATAGGACACTCTGGCCATTTCTTAGATTTAAATATTAATATTTCAGATAATAATAAATTAGTTTTTAAAATATATAATAAAACGGATGATTTTTTTTTGAAGTAGTTAATTTTCCATTCCTTGAAAGTAATATACATTCAAATATTACTTAGTCAGCTTATTATTCCCAATTATTTAGGTATGCAAAAATATGCAGTAATTACACAGATTTTAAAAATAGATGTAAAAAGCTGAGCAAAAAACTGATCTTAAGAGGTTTTTCTGCCAAAAAATTAGTTGGCGATTCAAAAAATTTAGTTTTATGTATCATGAACTTTTAGGTAAATGTACAAAAAATTATAAAGAAATACTGAATGATATTTTAATATAATTTCTCTTTCGCTTTTCTTTTTTGGAATTTTGAATTTGTAGACTGTTTTCAAACAAGCTTGAAGAACTTTAAATCTGTAATTGGTTCCGGATACCAATAAAAGACTTTTTTTACAACTCACATCTGGACCAGTCTTCATTTGTTCCAGAATGGTCTTTGCTCAGTCATCTCTGGGATTTTATTAAGGAAACAATGAAACTTATTTTGTATGTAATTTTTAATAGCTTTACTAGTATGCATGTATTTCACAAGTTTTACCTGACATAGGGATACCATATAGATCTTACGGTAGAGGCTCCACTGTGCCGGGTAAAGAAAGTAAAGCCTTGAAATCCGTTAAGGCAGGTGGTATTTCTTCTGATGAGCCCTAATGGAAGGTTCTACTTGGAAATATTTTGCTAGATTTTAGGTGCTTTTGCTTGCAAATTTATAACGACTTACATTTATTGATGACGACTTTGCATGGATTTGGACATTTCTATTTGGTTGATGGTTCGGTTATACTGTTTTGTCCTAGGTAGTTGGATAGATTAGTAAGGTCAAAACCTCGTTCAAGTGCACATTTGTCTCAATTGCTGGATTAGGATGACAGTTTTTTTTTTTTTTTTTTTTTTTTTTTTTTTTTTTTTTTTTTTTTTTCTCGCGCCAAGTAATTACCTCTAAAACATAATAAATTTGGCGCAAACTGATCCACGTAGGTAAAAGATGCTATTATAGAGTTACTTCAGTGACGACACCAGAGTAACTGGGGAAAAATAAAAAAAAACCTGTAAATTACCTGAATTATTCTGTTGCGAAATAATCCTTTTGTTAGCTATTACTGAAGCAAATCGTTTTGGTCTAGCAGGTAAAATAGTCCCCTGGTGATTATTTAAAATCTTAACTCCCTTATTGACTGTTGATTCACTCTTTAGAAGGTTATCATAAATTGGGTCAATATTTAAATTACCTGTGTCCCTATTTATCGAAAGGTTAGCAAACATATGTTTTTTAATTTCTATGGCTTCCTTCGCCCATTGAGTGTACCCCTTACCATTTGAAATAGCTAAGGCCTCATCAAATTTTACAAAGTGATCTGGTTGAAACCATTTATCTTCTGCTAAAGCTGAAACAAAAGTTTCTGGAGGCTTGATTAATTGTAGTTTTTTTTCTATTGTTGGTGAGTCCTACCAATATAGAGCTTCCCACTAGAACACGGAATTTTATACACCCCACTTACTAAATTTCCCCGGGTTAAATCCTTACCAGAACTAGAGAAACTACCCATTGGCCTCAACGATTGGAAACATGTATCAATACCAAATTTACGCAGAACCCGTGAAAGTTTCTTACCCAACCCAGGTACATATGGCAATGAAATGAAACTTTTTGATACATCTAAATCTAAAGACTAAGAAACCCCAATAACCCTACTATCATGTTTAACACGTCTATTTTCAATTAATTTGTCAATGAACTTAATTGGGTAATTATTACAAAACAAAATATCCCTCAAGTATAATAATTCCGAATCCAGAAATTCCTGGGAACAAATTCTAAAGACTCTATCCACTAGTGAAATTACAACCCCCCGTTTCACCGACATAGGGTGGCAAGAATGAAAATTCAAATTTTTTGTCATGGCTGGCCAGTTCGGCTTAAGATCTTTCAGCTGGACATTTAGCTTCCAGCATCCACTTGCACAAAGGAAAATGGACGTGACGTTGCTATTCAACAGACGGAGCTTTAGACGCAAAGAGAGTATTTTTTGCATTGCCATACTGGTTTCAGTTTGTAGACTGCCGATGTTAATTGTCCAATTCTCCTTTTTATCTCGTTGACTATTCCGCCATCATATTCGATCCAACTTCCAAGATATTTGACCTCCTGGACTTGTTCCATCGTTTTTCCGTTGTATTTAAGGATCAAAGATGAGTTGGATGTGGCCGAGCTTTTCGAGTCCCACTTTCTCAGCCTTGTCCTCTATGGTGTCAAGTAGGAACTGCAAACGTTGTTTAGGATTTTCTAGAAGTACGACGTCGTCTCCGAAATTCAAGTCTGAGAGCTGCTGACCACTGACTTTCAGAGGCAGCGCAATAACGCTGCCTAAGATAAGAAACATGTTGGCACAATGTATTATTTTTCTATCTTTTAGAATAGGGCACTTTGTATCGAACGAATTGTAGAAACTTTGAAAAGGGCTCATTCGATTGGAAATTAGAAGGGTCTGTGCCCTTTTTAATAGTCGAAAGTGATAGGAGGAAAACTAAAAGCCCTCGCTCGCCCACCATTTACCCCAACACCTCAAATCAAAATTTTGAGATAGCCACTTTGTTCAACGTAGTTAAAAGGTTCGGAAATTATATCTTTGAGGATGACAATCTTCCCAGAGCCCTCAGGGCAAGGGTTGTGAGTTATGCCCTGGGGGCATATAAGGTTTTTATAAAAAGCATTGTCGTAGAACTTCAAAAAGGGCTCATTAAATTGGAAATTGAAAGGGGTAGTGCCCTTTTTAATAGTCAAAAGTGATTGAAGGGAAACTAACCCCCCTCTCATGCCCACCATTTCCCCAAACACATTCAATCAAAATTTTGAGATAGCCATTTTGTTCAACGTAGTTGAAATTTCTGGAAATTAGGTCTTTGAGGATGAACCCCCCCCCACACACACACACACACACAGCCCTCAGGGCAAGTGTTGTAAGTTATGCCCTCGGGGCAAATAAGATTTTTATAGAAAGCGTTGTCTTAGAAAATTCAAAAAGGGCTCATTCGATTGAAAATTGAAAGTGCTAGTGCCCTTGTTAATAGTTGAAAAAGATTGGAGGGCAACTGACCCCCTTATTACGCCCACTATTTCCCCAAACACATCCAATCAAAATTTTGAGTTAGCCATTTTGTGCAACGTAGTTGAAAGTTCTAGAAATTAGGTCTTTGAGGATGACAACCCCCCACAGCCTTCAGGGCAAGGGTTGTAAGCTATGCAAAGGTGGCATATTAGATTTTTATAGAAAGTATCTTCGTAGAAACTTCAAAGAGGGCTCATTAGATATGAAACTGAAAGGGTTAGTGCCTTTTTTACTAGTCGAAAGTGATTGGAGGGCAACAAACCCCCCTCTTATCCCCACTATTCCCCCGGACACATCCAATCAGAATTTTGAGATAGCCATTTTGTTCAACGCAGTTGAAAGATCCGGATATTATGTCTTTGCTGATGAAAACCCTCCACAGCCACCAGGACAAAGGTTGTAAGTTATACCCTGGGGCATATAAGGTTTTTATAGAAAGTGTTGTCGTAGAATCTTCAAAAAGGGCTCATTCAATTGGAAATTGAGAAGGCTAGTGCTCTTATTAGTAGTCAAAAGCTATCGAAGTGCGAATGTCCCCCCACGCCCATCATTTCCTCAAACACTTCCAATCAACATTTTGATATAGCAATTTTGTTGAACGTAGTTGAAGGGTCAGGAAAATATGTCTTTTAGTACGACAGCCCCCCACAGCCCTCAGGGTTAAGGTTGTAAGTTATGCACTGGGGGCATATAAGGTTATCGTAAATAGAAAGCGTAATCGTATATCGTTTATAGAAAGCGTAATCGTAAAAAAATTCAAAAAGGGCTTATTCGATTGGAAATTGAGAGGGCTATTGACCTTTTTAATTGTTGAAAGTAATGAGAGGAAGAATAAGCACCCACGCCCATGATTTCCTCAAACATTTTCAATCAAAATTTTGATGTACCCATTTTGTTCAACGTTGTTGAAAGGTCTGGAAATTATGTCTACGAGGATGACAACCCCTCCTCCATAGCCCTCAGGACAAGGGTCATAAGCTATGCCCTTGGGGCATATAAGGCTTTTATAAAAAGTGTTATCGTAGAAGCTTCAAAAATGGCTCTTTCGATTGGAAATTGAGAGGACTAGTGCCTTTTTTATTATTCAAAAGTGATCAGAGGGCAAATGACCCCCCAAGCCCATCATTTCCCGAAACACTTCCAATCAAAATTTTGAAATAACTATTTTGTTCAAGGTGTTTGAAAGGTCTGGAAATTATGTCTTTGAGGGTAAGAAATTCCCCCGGCTCTCAGGGCCATTGTTGTATATTACACCCTGGGGGCATATAAGGTTATTATAGAAAGCATGGTCATATAAGCTTTGGAGGGGGCTCACTGGATTGGTAATCAGACGCTCTAGTGCTCTTTTTAAGATTCAACGTGATGGGAGGGCAGCTACCCCCCCCCCACACACTCACACACACACACACACATACATGTCGTATTGTCCCTAAATGTATCTAATAGAAATTTTGAGATAACCCTTCTACTCAAAATAATCTAAATATCATATAACAAGGCTTTTAGGGTTGAAACAAAACCCAGAGATTAGGGGCAAGGGTTTCAAGTTATGCCCAGGGGGTATTTAAAGTTTTTATGGAAGGGATGGTTGTTTAACTTTAGAAGAGGCTCATTTGGTTGAAAATTGGAATTTCTAGTTCCTTTTCAAGCGTCAAAAGTGATGGAAGACATTTAGCCCCCCTCCCCTCTCTTCTACAACTCTTCCTTTCACCAAACGCAAATGATTGAAATTATAAGGTAGCGATTTGTTTTCAAAATAGTACGAAGAACATACAATAATGTCTCTAGGGATGACACAACCCCCCAGCTCCCTGGGGATAGGGTTGTAAGCTTTTTTATGAGGGTATATAAGGTTTTTATTGAACCGGAGTCTTATAAACATAAGATGGGGCTTGTTTGATTTGAAATTGGAAGTGATAGTGCCCCTTTCAAGAGTTGAGGTGATTTGAGAGCAAACAACCCCCCACTCCTCCATGCTCAGCATTTGCCTTAACACTTCCTAGCAAAATTTGGAGATAATAATTTTATTCATCGTAGTTGATGGTTTCGGAAATTATGTCTGTGAGGAAGACCCCCCCCCCCTACAGCTCTCAGAGAAAGGGTTGTAAGTTATGCCATCGGGGCATATAAGGCTCTTATAAAAAGGGTGGTCGTATAAACTTTGGAAGGGACTCATTGGATTGGATCCCTCCGCTGCCACCAATGTTCGTAGTGCTAGCTACCGCTGGCACCACTGTTCGTGGTGTTTAGTTACCAGTGTTATACCGGTAGGCCACAACACCACTGGTGTGGTAATATACGGGTGTCCCACTTATTGGAGGGGAAAGCCCCGGCCCCAAATTATAATGCTATGCCCGTGTCTACCACACCGGTTCTGCAAATATTGGGTTTGGTACTACCCTATTTACAGTATATCCTGTCCCATGGTACGATAACAAGATCGAGTGGTCAAATGGCCACTTTCTAAAGCCAAATGTACCCGCCTTGGGTTACGGCTAGAAAATCTCTTAACTCTCTCCTTGGAGGTAACAAACCTCCCTGTCAATATAATAATGACGGTACCTCGTAGATCTATTCCTACCCTGCCTGGGTTACGGAAACTAGTACACAGTTGTAGAAAATACCTTACTTGTATTCTTCCAAAAGGGTCACATATAACAATAGAAATATCCTTCCCCAAACGGGGTCAAAACGCAGACTCCTTCCCCAAATGGGGTCAAAACAAAGACTCTTTCCCCAAACGGGGTCAAAACATAGACTCTTTCCCCAAACGGGGTCAAAACATAGACTCTTTCCCCAAACGGGCTCAAAACATAGATTAAAACACAATAATATTTTACACACCACTGTTCATCTGGGTGGACTTCCGCTTGGCCCAGCCAATCAGCTACATCCCCATTCAAACCCAATTCTAACTCTTAGATTTATCTTACAATGACTCCCAAACCAGGAAGTAAAAAATAAACTTGGTTCACAGCTTACCTATTGCAAAACCACTATCGCTTAGTAACGGAATTTAACCTGTCTTTTGAAATTATACTATAAGCAAATATAATTAAGAAAACGAAAACAGGTCATTTATCTGAAAGGAAAAGAAACAGGGGTTGGAACCCCAACAGTAATCATAAGTTCTAGTGCCCTTTTTAAGAGTCAAGGTAGTCAGAGTGCAGCTACCTCACCCCGACCCTTACCCCCCGCACAAACATGTCGTGTTTTCCTGAGATGTATCCAATGGGTATTTTGAGACAGTCGTTTTATTCAAAATAGTCCAAATATCATATATTAGAAGCTTTTGAGGTTGATACAAACCACCAGAGCCTGAGGGTGATGTTTGTAAGCTATGCCCCTTGAGGATTTAAGGCTCTTATGGAAGGGATGGTTGTATAAACTTTAGAGGTGGCTCATTTGGTTGAAATTGGAAGTTCTAGTTCCCTTTTACTTTTTTCGAATGAATTTTCTTGAATGAGACTACAGATAAGACTAAATTACCCCAATATGTTAGTATACCAGTCTTAAGTTCTACATGAGTGCTACAAATGCCAAAAGTAATTTTCCTTGTTGTTCAAGGTGGGGGATTGTAATTTTCCTGTGTAAGGTTTTCGATTTTGCTGACTCCAAAGGTGCAGTGTATGTTTTAATCAGATACCAATTTCGAGAGATTTTACGGTTTTTCTCAAAATCACCATAGTTTTCGTTATAAGCTTTTATGTTTTAGGTAAACGGAAAAACAGTTTTTTTTTTAATTGGAGAAAAAGCCAAGACAGATAGTCTGAGTCTTTTGTTGTTTGAGACTTCAAAGTACAATACTCCAATACTGGTAATACAGAAAAGCAATTTATCAGCCAATGCCCGGCAGAGATGTCCTTACTTTCTAAGTTTCCCTCTCGATAACATATCGTATTTAAAGGTTAAGGAACTTCAGGAAAGTAATCAGTCTGTCCAAGTTAAAGATAGGTACGGGGCCTCAAAGAGTGAAACAAAAAGGCTAAAGCGACATGGACAGAATACTACGAAAATATGTTAGACAATGATAAAGTTATAAAAAATGGTACAGGAAATACAAGAATCTTTTTCAATCGTTTGAAAGTGAAGGAAGATTTATTTTGTAAGGAGTTATTAGAAACAGTGCTATAAGGATTGAAAAACAATAAGGCCTCAGGCGTTGATCGCTTGGAAAATAACTTTTGAAATATAGTAGTTGTGAAATTAAAAATTATGAATATGATTTATGAAAAACGGGAAGTACCTAGTCAGTTTAGGAGAACTTTAATTAAATCCCTCTATAAGGAAGTTGTATAGAGCCAGAGCGGTAATCACGGAGACATTAAATTGATTTCGGTAGGAAAAAAAAATACTTAGTGGAAAATACTTCAGTGGCGCCAATTCACGAAAATGTAGGGGGGGGCAAGGATTTTTTTTCGATTTTTTTTTTAATTAAGATGCAAAAAAAAGAACAACATTTAGCAAACATACCTAAAACAGGGGGTAGCGGCGAGGTCGCTGCTTGGCAAAATCGTTGACTAATCTATCCAAATCCAGTTTCTTTACCTCCTCTTTTTCAACGGCCATTATCATGAGATCACTGAGTCTGTCGTTTCCCATCGTCGATCGCAGATAGTCTTTCACACGCCCTAATGCCGAGAAGAATCGTTCATTACTGGTAGTGGTCACAGGCAAAGTAGCAACTAGCTTCATCAGTTTTAGCACTGCAGAATAGGCAACTGGGAGGTCGGATAAGGTTTCGATAGCTCGAAGAAGATCCATTTTTTAAATATCACTTTTTGACAGATGCAGCTTCGCAAGAGAAAGCTGGGATTCTATGGCATGGTCGTCAACACCGAGAATCTCTTGATAATGACACATAACTCTTTCCACTTTTGAAATTTCGAGAAAATTGGAACTTGAGGGGTCGAAGGCAGATAAAGCGTCGAGCAGAGGCATATTATGCATGAAACGTTGGTCCATCTCACTCGTGAAACGATCTATTACCTCAAAGTACAGAAGTTTACCGCAGTCTGATTCAACTGGCTGACTGATATTGCGTTTACCGGTTGTTGAGTTTGAAAGAAAGGCTTTGAGACGAATGGAAATGGCTTGACTTCTCTTGTTTCAAGCACTGGTTTTAGATTGTGGAGATTTCGATTCCTGGATATCGTTTAAAGCTAAGAATTCAGATATGTTTTTGCTTAAGTTGTTCCATTCGTTATCATTTCTCAGCTTTTGGAGTGTCTCATATGTCCCAGAAATCAGTGCAAGTGCCTTATAAATCAACAAACTTCCGGATTGAAGTTGCTCTGATAAACAATTTACAATGACTAGTACTTTTTCCATTATGTGTAAAGTTGAAACAAAAGAGGCAGAGTTGATTTTGTCCAGTAGTCCTTTTGCTTCACACGCTGCCTCGCCGTTGGAACTATCAGAGACTGCGGCAAACACAGCAACAATACAATCAAATCTGGCCTTCACCTTCGAAATAGAGCGGACTGCGTAAAACCAGCGAGTCTGGACGGTCCTCTCTAGCTCCAAGACTTTTTGCCCGCTAATACGCTGGGATTCCACAAATAGCTCGTGACGAGTATTGCTGCATGATATAAATGCGTAAAGTCTTTGCACCACAGAGAAAAATTCAGAAAGTTCACTGATATTTTTTAGGCAGTCAGTCAAAACCAAGTTCAATCTGTGGGCGTGACAGTGTACATAAACTGCATGAGGCACCTTCTCCCTAAACTTTGCTTGAACTCCGTTAAATTCCCCACTCATAACGGATGCGCCATCATAACATTGGGCAATACACAGCATCGAATCTACACCAAGCTTTTCTATAGTTTCACAAATCGAGGTGGATAAGCTCTCGGCGTCGAATTTGTGCATGTGATAGCAGCCGATTGGTCGCTCCACTACTTTTCCATTTGATATGTACCTGAGTAGGATCGCTAATTGTTCTTTTCTAGAAACGTCTTTTGTCTCGTCGACAAGAATAGCAAAGTAATTAGCTGATTTTACTTCTGAAATAATATCTTGGCGCAAGGCATTTCCTATCAGTGTAACTGCGTCATTTTGGTACTGATGACTGCAATAGTGACCATATCGGCGCTGTAACTTGGCCTTCAGCTTTTCGTCGCCTTTAGACATTTCCACCATCAATTCAACCAAATTACCCCGGTTCGCAGATGTTTCTGATTCGTCATGACCCCTCAAAGCAAGACCCTGGCGGCCAAGAAAGCAAATAGCGCGAAAAATGTACTTCACATGATCTCTATTTTCCTGAACCTCTTGAGATCTGGATTGAATTAAGGCATTCGCTATAGATTTCGAAGTATCAGTACACATTATCTTAAATTCCGTCCATGCTGACATACAATGCCTATGTCTTTCAGAACCATCATGTTTCTTTAATAGAGCAGAACTGTCTTTCCACTTGCAAAATCCTGACTCAATGAAAGCGCTTTTTCCAGCAGTTTCTCCAGCCCTTAGAGTCCCCATAGAAAAATGGCGGCAAGCAAAACAAAACACGGAATTCAAGTTTTTTGAGTATTCAATCCATTCATAAGTCTTATAGTAATGTACACTGAATTTCCTTCCGTTAGAAATTGAAGCCGGATATCTCTCAAGAATAGGTTGAGCTGGTTTGTCGTGACGCGTCCTAGAGATATCTGAGAGAGTTTCTTAACTGCTACTGGAACCCGCAAGGGGTTCAGCGATGCAGACCGAACTTTCATGTTGATCTGAGCCATTTATTGTTCCGCTTGTTTCCGAAATTATGTCACAGGTGGGCGAATTTATCTCAACTAACCCGAGACTTTGGGCGCTGACACTATTGCCAGTTTCTTGCACTAAAGTTTCTTCATTTTTCTTCCGCATTTTCACCGAAAAAAAATCCAAAGTTTGTTGTCGCTTTTTACTCATAGTTAAACGAGTAGTAGACAATGACTTCACTCAGACACGGCAAGAGAAGAACTGAAGAAACACGTAGAAACTCACTTAGAAAATCACTCCCATACTCCACGGTGAAACTACCCCGCTTAGAAACCCCATAAACCAATCACTTACATTTCCTGTTCACGACAGTCCCATACACTCCACTGGGACTAGTTATCCCATAAACTATTCAACAACGTCAAGAATCTGCTGAACAAAACCCCTTGAAACCCTAGAACACATTTCTTTTCCCAGCTACTAAAAAAGGCAATATACAAAACTCATAGTTTACAACGAATTCTTCACAAGAACAATAACAAACGGGTACTGACCACATGAAGCTTAGTTTTGAATGAACCCTACTCGGAAATAAAATAGTGTAGACACGCTCGCTCTTAGACATTTCAAAACAAGATTATATAATTAGGGCACCAGTTTGTTGGTCGTATTTATTGGACCAGTTGCTGGTTTAATATAGCACATAGCTAAAATAGAAAATAGCTGTGAAATATAAATAAGAAGGTAATTTTCAAAGTGTAGGGGGGGCCATGCCCCCCCCCCCCCCCTAATTGGCGCCTCTGCTTAGCTTGCGATACCAAAGAGCCATAGACCTGCAATGTATTTTTGCTTTCACAGAGCCAATTTGTGTGAAAACAGTGATGGTTGAAGCTTCGGAGGGGGCTCGTTCGATTGGAAATTGAAAGGTCTAGTTCCATTTTAAGAGTTAAAAGATATTGGACGGCAAGCATCCTCTCTCCTTTACATTTTCTGCTACCTGGACCTTCGTAACCCTCAAAGACATCACATCAAAATTCCAAGATAGCGATTTTGTTGAAAATATTGAAAGGTCCCATAGCTGTGCCTCAAAGATGGTTCGATCCTTACAGCCTCTTGGGCAAGGGCCTTAATTAATACAAATTGCGGATTGTTCAGACATCGGCTAAATACTGGCTCAATAGGCTCTATGCTTGTTTGATGGGGGGTGTGGGATTGTCTTGAAATTTTTAGGGCGTGTTTTCTGGGTCAAAGGGGTCATTCCAATTCATGCCTCACTTTCTATGTTTTATTAAGGAATGACGTCAGCTTTCGTTAACTGAAAAGGAATTGGCATACTTTTCTTGTTTCAATAGCAAATGATTCATTCTCTCTCAAACAAAGATAAGGAATGATAAGGACTTGCTAGTGTAGCAAGTGTTAAAACAGGCCTCTAATTGCTAGACCTCAATCAAAGGAAAAAAAGGTCTTATCATGGGCTGGCGAACCCCCAAGATTTCAGCCGCAGAAGAAAGAAGGAGAAGATATTTCTCTCAGAAAAAGCTGTAAAATGTCCTTCAACTATGCTGAGGGGCTCTCTCCCTATGAAGAGAAAGGAAAACTGGGACTTCCAGAGGTAATTTAGACTAGGTGATTTTGCAAAATTGGTAACCCTATTAACACATTTGTATAGTAGACCTAGCTTACCTGCAAATTTTGGTAAAATTCCTATTTAGCAGGTTTTTGCTTATTAAGAAAAGATGGTAGCTATCTAGTTGAGGTATAGGTCAAGAATAGCAGTTTTTCAGAAGGAAACATGCTTGAACAAAAAGAGAGTCATGTTAGTTTACTAATTACCGTTTTGGGTAATGTTTATAGGCCTATTAACAGACTATTCAGGTAGCTTAGAAATAGTCTAAACTTACCTCTATAATCAGAATGGTAAATATCTAGGTGGTGCAAAAACTTAGCTAGGATGAAAGTGAAAACATCATTTGATGCCTTTTTTATGCTCTCATAATTTAATAATTGCTTCTGGGGCTAATTAGGCTAGCCTACATCTTGAGCCCTTAAAGGGGCCCTGAAGGTATTTTATTTGAATTATGAAAGAGTATAAGAAAAACATCAAATGATGTTTTCACTTTCATCCTAGCTGAATTATATGGTCCACTGAAAATTTACCCCCCCCCCCTAATGTGTATATATATACCCTGAATTATCAACAGCAAAGTTTTGAATTGCAAAATTCAGTGCTATTTTTGTTGATGGCATTTGAGAACTTGAAATGGTAAGAAAATGGTTTATATTTGAGTTGTCTAATAAATGAGGTTTGAATTGTCATAAATAAGCATTTTTGGATAGGCCTATATTACTCTTGAACAACTTAATTTTAAACTAGTGATATGTTTTTAACAACTTTTCAATAGCTTAACTAGTGTTGATAACTGATAAAATTCTACTTTTGCTACTTTTGACTATCTTGGAAAGGGATTAGATTAGGAAAATGAAACTTTCAGGGATGGGTTTACAGGCTAAAGTATGTCCCAGAAGGTATTTTGAAGTACCTACCTCCAGAGGGTTCTCCCTCTAGAGGGTTCTGACCTTTGATGATCTTTAAAAATCTGTGAGTTATAGAAGTGAAACCTTGCAAAATAGATCTTCTTCTTAAATGAAGTACAACAAAATTGTTTTCAGCTTCACAACTTTGCTGAATCCCAATTTATAGGGTTTTAAAGATATGCAAATACATTTCCTAAATTTTGGAAAAAAAAAACATTGATATGGCTTAAAATTCTGCTCAAATAACTGAAATTGTATTTTCAGAGCTAAAGCCAGAGAAAAAGAAACTGATAACTGAAAATTAAGGCAAAATGTTGTTTTGTCAAATTTTCAATGGATATAGACCTGTCATGTAGGCAAATTTCAGGACCCTCTAGAGAGAGAAGGAGTGGAGGTAGGTACTTCAGAATACCTTCCCATGACATACTTTGGCCTGTAGACTCATCCCTGAAAGTTTCATTTTCCTAACCTAACCCCATTCCATGATAGCCAAAAGTAGCTAAAGTAGAATTTTACCCCTACTTCTTCTCCCTCTAGAGGGCCCTAATCTTTAAAAATCTGTGTGTTATAAAAGTGAAACCTTACAATATAGATCTTCTGCTGAAATGAAGTATAACAAAATTGTTTTCAGCTTCACAATTTTAGTCAATTAAAATTTATAAGGTTTTAAAGATATGCAAATACATTTCCTAAATTTTGGAAAAAAAACATTGATATGGCTTAAAATTCTGCTCAAATAACAGGAATTGCATTTTCAGAACTAATGCCAGAGAAAAAGAAACTGTTTACTGAAAATTAAGTTAAAATGTTGTTTTGTCAAAATTTCAATAGGTATACATACACCTGTCATGTAGGCAAATTTCAGGACCCTCTAGAGGGAGAAGGAGTGGAGGTGGGTACTTCAAAATCCCTTCCCAGGACATATTTTAGCCTGTAGTTCCATCCATGAAAGTTTCATGTTCCTAACCTAACCCCTTTTCAAGATAGCCAAAAGTAGCTAAAGTAGAATTTTACTGAAGTAGGTACTTCAAAATCCCTTCCTGGGACATACTTTAGCCTGTAGACCCATCCATGAAAGTTTCATTTTCCTAATCTAACCCCTTTCCAAAATGGCCAAAAGTAGCTAAAGTAGAGTTTGTCCAAAACCCATCTCTATTTTTCCAGAATATCAAAGAAAAGGGATCTTTCCCAAATTACCTTAAATCACAGCTTGGAGTGAAATAAGGACTTTCGATCCTGTTGAATCACTCCTTATGATGACTGTTGTAGTTGGTTAAGTTCTGGTGGAAGATTCTGGTGCTTCCCAGTCAAACTTCCATGGTGTATCTTTCCACTCAGCATCCAGATGGCGTTTGAAAGCATCTGTTGATTCAGCAGCAACAGTGTCCTCATTGAGGTTATTCCAGAGGTTCTCAATCCGATTCGAGAAGAAATTGCATCTTGCTCCAGTTGTAGCGTGATGTTTGCGGATTTGTCTAAGGTGTCCTCGTGTTTTGTGGGAGGTGTCGATCTCCAGGATCTCATTTTCTTCATTGGTTGAGAGGAGTTTGTGCGCCTGGATCATGTCTCCACGTTTCCGTCTGTATACTAAGGAGGGGAGGTTGAGTTCCTTCAGGCATTCACTGTATGTCTTGTTTTCCATGCCGACAATCATCTTAGTGGCCCTTTGTTGGATTTGCTCAAGAACTGCCTTGTCCTCTTTGAATCGAGGGGTGGCCAGTATCGTCCCCACCTCCAGTCTAGGTCTTACTAATCCTTTGTAGAGTTTGGTGATTACGTGTTTACTCCTACTGGTGATGCTGTGTTTGATGATGCCTAGGGCTCTACTAGCATTGGCTGAGATTTTTTGTGAGTGGGAGCTGAATTTCAACTGGGAGTCAACAATGACGCCAAGGTCACTCTCCTCCTGGACAGGCTCAATTGTGTGGTGACTTCCAGAATTTTGGGTCATGAGGTACTGATGTTTGGGGTTTTTGTGTCCAAAGTGTATGACCTTGCATTTTTCTGCGTTGAATTCCAGCAGCCATCTTTTGACCCAGGAGCACATGTGGTTGAGATCAGTTTGGAGGGATTGGATGGAAGAAGAGGTGTTGGCAGGACCTATGAGTTTTGAATCATCCGCATATAGGGTGGTTTTGTTGCTGGTGATGAGGGGTAGCTCATTTATGTAGATGTTAAACAGGGTGGGGCCCAGGACGCTGCCCTGGGGAACCCCACTAGTGACTTTGATTTCGTCAGAAAGGACATGGCTATTTGGTCCAGTTATCACTTTCACTTGCTGTGTTCTGTCCCTCAGAAAGTCCTCTGTCCAACTGACCACTTGTGGACTAACAGATAGAGTAAGTAGCTTGTGAATGAGGTATCGGTGACAAACCTTGTCAAATGCTTTGGCTAGGTCTAACAATATTATATCCACAGGTAATCCTCTCTCTAGTAGGTCAGTTACAAGACTATATGACTCAAGAAGGTTTGTGTCCACCGATCTCTTTGAGCGAAAACCATGCTGACTACTGCTGATAAGTGAGTTGGCCTCAAGATGGTTAATGATACGCTTGTTTATGATTCTCTCCATGACCTTGCATGCCACACATGTAAGGCTGATAGGTCTGTAGTTTGCTGCAGAAGTTTTGCTACCCTTCTTGTGAATTGGGATGACTATTCCCTTCTTCCAGTCCCCAGGAAGCTTTCCTTGTGCAAGCAACAGATTGAATAGTTTTACCAGTGGGGCTGATATTGCAGGGCTTAATTCCTTCATCAGTCGTGGGCTGAGACCATCAGGTCCCATCAATTTATTGGGATCAAGGTCCTTAAGCTGTTTGGTTACTTCTTCGATTGTGACTGGTGAGTGTACCATCGGGAAGGGAGTGTGAGCCTGTTCTGCTGGTGGGGGGGTTGATTGGGGGTCATCCATGGAGAACACTGAGGCAAACTGCTGATTAAGCAGGTTTGCTTTTTCAGAGGGGCAAGAGGATAAAGAGTTGTTGCTTACCAGGTCTGGTACAGTGTGTCTGCCTGGCTTCTTATGGGAGATGTATTTCCAGAATAATTTTGGGTTTTCCTTGACGTTTTTGGCCAGTCGTTCTTCATAGTTTGAGGTCAGTTTTCTAGTTTCTTTTCTGAGGAGGTTCCTTGCTGTTTTGTACTGCTCGTACAAAGCTGTAGTCTTTTGTTTCATGTACTTCTCCCAAAGTTTTTTCTTCCTGTTGCGTAGTTTCTTGATTTTTGGGGTGAGGAAAGGTAGAGTTTTGGGTTTCTTTTTCCATGTTATGCTGGTGTGTTTGGCTTGGCTCTCTAGTAAGGTCTTTTTTAGAGTTAGCCATGAGGCTTTGACATCTTCTGATATAAGTGTTTCCAGGTTAGCATCTAACAGCTCTTCCACCATCATCTTGTAATTTGTAAAGGATTGCTTGGTATATTTTGATGGTTTGGAGTTGAGTTGAATAGATGAGAGAACTGGCATGTGGTCACTTGAGCCAATTGGACTGAGAGTGTGTGTGTTGATCACCTTTTCTGGGTCATTCATTATGACTAGGTCCAGTATGGAGGGATTTTGTCCTGGGCGCATTCTTGTGGGCATAGTTACTGTTTGGTACAGAAAGTTGTTGGAGAGGGCTTGTACTAATGGGTTTTGTTCAAGGCTTGACTTGGTCATACCTTGGCCATCTACCCAAGACACGTTTGGGAGGTTGAAGTCCCCTGAAAGGTAATTTAAGGTAATTAACCCTAATTTTATGTTCATTTTCATGGACCATCTGATGGTCTCATATAAGATGTGAAATATTGGATTAGGACATTGTACTCCCAGCTAAAGGCAGAAAATTTATAGATTGGTAACTATGCTCTACTTACCATTGGTCAGCATGCAAAAAAGTAAAAGTTTTCAATGGTATCATATACCCTTAGGCCCTTATGTAGAAAAAACTAACATGATAATTTATGAGAACTGATCTAGAAACAGATGAAAACGGGGGGAAAGCAAGGAGCTATGATTCATAGTCACTTGCTGCATAGCCAATTATAAAATAAGAATATCATCTTTCTTCCTTTTTTTTTTTTTTTTTTTTTTTTGGTTAGTTTTATTTATATAGTGTAGGGCTGTATGAATTCATTTGAGGCTAGGGATGAATTGTCAAAAACACAAACAAAACTATAAAAATGAGTACAAATTTAGCAATCTAAATGTGTCTTTGTGTTCTTGGATGTCTCCTTTTGAAGAGCTGCTATTCTTGACCTTCATCCTAGTTGAATCTGCAGTGGTCATTAAATCTAGGAAGATATTTTCATCTACTCAACTGAAATGGGTATTTGCCTAGAGAACTAACTGGAGAAAAGGAAACATGTTAAGAAAACAATTTTCACTTCATAATATGAAGAATAATCATAGTTAATACATTTTGTATGCAGCCTTGATATACTTTACCCTCCCCCCCCCCCTAGTGGGCAAATATGTAGCCCAAATTATATATTTCCTATCTCATGAAAACAATGCTTACTTCATAATATGCAGAATAATCATAGGCCTATACAATTCTTCTCAATTCCTCTTTGGTAATAAGCTGTGAGTGTTTTAGTTTTACATAATTTTGCTCAATCAGATTCTGGTTTTTTACCCTAGTTAACACATTTTGAATGCAGGCCCACTGTACTTTACCCCCAATACCCTCTAATATGCAAATATATAGCCCTACTTATGTATTTCCTGTCTATTCTCCCAATGCATCTCAGTTGTTTCAACATGTGTCCCTGTAAATTGAATCAACTGTGACAAAACAAAAACTGGAAAAACAAGTTATGGGTGGCAGAATGCATTGAAAATATATAATTTGGGCTATATATTTGCACATTAGGGGGGGGGATAAAATATAGCAAGGCTGTATGCAAAATGTATTAACTATGATTATCCTGCATATTATGAAGTTAGAATTATTTTGTTAACATGTTTCCTTCTTTTTAGTTAGTTCTCCAGACAAATACCCTGAAATTTTCCCCTTGTCTATGGCACTAACTTTTTGTTAATTTTGAAATTATTTTTTGACAAAATTCTTGATGAAGAGATTTTTCCTGTAAAATTCTAGGTAAAGGTATAGAATAGCTGCTCTCAGTAAGTAAATACATCTTTACATAATTTAGCTAGGAAAAACGTGCATACATCACTTGATGCCTATTTTTATGCTCTTTCCAAATTCAATAATTGCTTCTGGTGCAGTTGAACCTCTTTAAAGAAGTTCAAAACAGCCTATAGTAACCAACATTTTAAAATGTATTTTTACAAAAACAGTTTAGTGAAAAAATTGCCATTTGTAGCTGATTCAGAAATGGTAATCAATATTTTCATTAGTCTCAATACTTTTTTTTTTTTGAGAGAGAGAGAAAATTCATTTTTATTAAATATCAATATTCACAAAAAAAAACATATCAAACAGATCTAAACAGACTATATGTTATATATATCTAGACAGACTAAAATGTTATTTTGAAAACAAATTTACAAGAATTTTTAAAAAGAGCCTGAAACCCCTAAAAAATGATATCATAGTAAAACAAAATGTATACCATTGAAATCATCATTATTGAAGAATCCTAAGTAGGAAACTTACAGCCCCCACCTAGAACAACAAGGAGAGTCACATTTTTGCATAGGTAGCTCTAATGCATCCTCTTTTACCTTTTTTTTCTCTCTCTCTCTCTCTTTGTTGCTAGCAGGGCACTGAACCATTATAGAGAGTTATTTAAGGTCTCTTTTTAAAGCTATTTTTTATATCTAGTTAGTTTTTAACTAATTTTCTAACTTTACATAATTGTCTAAAAACTATAGACAAGTTAATATCACATCTTTTGGGGCCCAATTAAAACACTAGTGATTATTATCTTTGAAAAGAGTAGTGAATGAAATAGTAGGCATGAAAAACAAATTCATATGTTTTCAAAATGGACTAAAAAGAGAATTTTTTTTTTCAAGAATCTATGAATATAAATGAAAATGAGGGGTTTAAAACAGATTGGGTTTTCAATAACGTAGATATCCAACTAATCTAAGTTATAAATGTGTACATGAAAAGAGTCAATGAGCTGAGGAAAACAATTTAAAAAGATCAAGTTATATAAAGCCCAATCCTTCTTGTGCCCCTTGTTATTGCTTATATTCATAGATTCTGAAGAAAAAAATAGTTTCTATTTTTAATACATTTTAAAAACAACTTTTTGTAAATTTTTTATATTTATAATTTTTTCATTTTTGTCATCCAAATTTATTGTCATGAAGTTGTATTTATGCACTTCTTATTTCTAACTGCTATGCCATCCTAGTTTCCAGTTGGAACCACTTTTATTTCAAATTTTGTTTTGAGTTACAGGTTTAACCAGCATAGAAGTAGAGCATATCTGGACCCAACACAGATAAACACAAACATATAAACAAATGAAGAAAAATAGAGTCTAAAATGAGAGAGAATAAACCAAAACTATTACTGATAATCTTTAGTTTTAAGGCTAGTGATTCTGTATTCTTTACATTTCCTTTGTTCCAACCTTGTCACAAAAAATCTTTCCTGTAAGCTTGTCTATTTTTTTAAAAAAATGTGTCTTATCTAAGATTCAGACCAAGTTACCATGGCCACAGGCAAGTGTTCTTACCACTGCACTATCAAGTCTTGTATAATAATGTTTATATTATATTTGTTGCTGTGCCCAATCAACCATTTATGTTGTTTTACTAATACAAGGCAGAATATCCTACCAACTGCACCACATGTTATGTTTCATCTTGTCTTAGCATACAATAAAAGAAAAGTGTTGGCTATGTTTACCTTGAGAGGGTCATGGCCTAGGGGGGTTGTTTTGAGGTAGAAATGGAGATTTGGATCAATGTACCTGTATAGATGTCAACATAAACAAGTAAGATACATAAATTCAAAAAAGATAAGTTTATTAAGGTGAATTACAGGTTACAATGGTTCCAATGCTAATAGACAAATTCAATAATATGATCCTCAAGCATCTAAAATTGTACTGACAATCATAATAATAATCTTCCTTTGCTATTTCCTATTATATATTTTAAAAATGCTGCTGCTTATAAAAAGAAAATTTTGTTCCAATTTTTTTAGATGGGAACTATTTCTTAGCTTGAGAGAAAAATGCCTCTAGAATTTCTGAAAGGAATGCTTGCTTGTTTTTTTTTTCTAGAAGCTTCTGTGATCTTTGTATCAATTTTTAGCTTGATGTCTAAGGTAATTTTTTACTTTGGTTTCCCCTATTTTTTCTTTAAAAATTTATTGAATGTTATGGCACCATTTCATATCTCATTAAACAAGAGGGGAAATTCTGATAAAATTTGAAAATGGTTTAAAATGGCTCATATACAATTTGGTGAGCTAAGGAACAAAAAAAAAGTTCCAAGTATAATAGTATGGTATATTACTTTTTTTCTTATCTGACTTTTGGCATATTACTAACCTTAACTAAATATGTGCTTGCTCAATTAACTTGCTAGTTAAAAGACAGACATGTCACTTAATGTGCCTTTAATACTCTTTTGAAATATACAAAATACAAACAAAATGATTTATCTATACATCTAGATAAATCAAAGATGAGTTATATGGTTGTGTTTGGAGACTCTGTAGTGTCATTTATCACTGTGAAATCTTCAGCAGCTGAATTTTAATGATGCTGTATCTAGACCCTGGTGCCGCGCCGATGAGGGAATATCGGTGGCGGCGGGGCCAAAAACAGCGCGCTGCGCCGGCGGTGCGCCGCCGGCGTGATCAATGTTGACCACAAACATTAATGTTTTCATCAGTCTTTCTCAAATCACAGCTTAAAGTTACAACAGATTCGAGCCTATTCAAGAGTTCATAACTTCACAAGTTGCTGGCTGGAAACTGGTCTTCTTTGTTATTCATCAAGAGAAGTAGAAATCTGGTAGAAACGAAATGGCTGTAGCGTTTCAGAACCCTTGCATAATAGTTGAAGTATCTATTAGCTATGTATTCTTAACATAAATAATTATCAAAATTAGTAGTTTTTTTCATCAAACATTACTGCATACAAAACTTCAAATACCGTATCACAAAATTCGTCAGTTATCTGGGTAAAAACTTTGAATATAAGTTTGAACTTAGAAGCTTAATTTTTTCATAATGCCCTTTCCCAATATCTGCTTTGTCGCCTTTAAAACAATTGAAATGGGCGACTTTGATATTGATCGTTTTTATTGCTCTTTTAGATTCCTAAAAATCCTTCTTTGTATTAAAAACGGATTTTAATAACAATTTAAAAAAAAAATACATCAAGTATAACTCACGAAAATCTTGTTAATTTTTAAATTATCATAGGGGTTGGACAAAGATGTTGTACGGAGTGCTTTTGCTTGGCTTCTACCTTCTTTAATTTACATGTTTTGATTCATACTTCAAAACATTATCCAACTGTCGAAATATACCATACCTAAAACATAAAACAATATTTACAATACACAAAAGAACATACAATTGCAAGCAGAAATATATGTAAAACACAAAAACACATCAGCCTGTCCAACCAATTTTTTCCACAATCATTTATAATCATTTTGAATAGGATAACTTAAAATTTCACCTTAAAAAAATATCAAGCATCAGTTCCCAATGACGAAATGTGGATAACCCACCTCAGTACTGGAAGGAAAAGGGAAGTTAATTTCCAATCAATGTGTTAGTCTCAACCAATTAGCTTGGTCTAACTTAAATGAATTTATATAATGGACAATATCAGAAAATTGAACAGCTTTTCGAAGAGCTTGCATAGCAATTCAACGTAATCTTGTATGATTCGAATATGTTTATCAATTATAATTAAGCTAAAATGAAAACATTATGACGTTAGAAACTTTTAACTAAGACAGTGAACGTTTAGAAATTTTCCTTAGGGGTATTCTCATTGAATTTCCTTTCTTTTAAGATCGTGGCAACGGGTGACGGGTAAGCTGGTATACTAATGAAAGTCCAAATATTAGTATGTGTAAAAAAAAAGGCATTTTTCAAAATTGTGTGGAGGGACAAAAATCTAGGGGTCAACTGGTCGAAAAAATTCCTTCAGTCAAACTTAGAAGTCTATTCTAACTGCGGGATGTGGCTATAATTGTCATGAATAAAAATCAACTTATCCACTTTGTGTGGACTGAGGCTGCTTTCAATAAGAAAATTCAAGATATTATTATTTGAATATAATAATTCCCTACCCCCCCCCCCTCTGGACACCCCCTTGATAGGATACCGTCTCTGCTTTAAATTTAAAAAAATTAACTTTTTGGCATCTCTGCTTTCAATAAAAAAATCAAAGTACTATCACTTAAATATAATAACTCCCTATGCCCCCCTCCGGATACCATCTTGATAGGATACCGTCTCTGCTTTAAATTAAAAACAAACTTTTTGGCATCCCTTCTTTCAATAAAAATAAGTTCAAGATATTATCATTTAAATATAATACTTCCCTCCCCCTAATTTGCATTCCTGCTTTAATTAAAAAATAATCGAGTTATTATCATCTAAATGTAATACCTCCCTACCCCCCCCCCCCCCCTCTGGATATCACCTTGCTAAAATACCGTCTCAGCTTTACATTAAAAAAATAATTTATTTAATAATTAACTAGGTCACTATATGGTTCAAACAAACACGCAAAATAACGTTAAACAGCTTAGTGTTCCTTGGAAAAAAAATTTAGGGTATGAGTAAAGGGGTAAAAGGACAACAACAAAAAAGGCGAAATTATTCAGATATACCTCAAACTATTGGAAAACTGAGTCATAGATTCGCCGTGGCATTCAATAAGATCCAAAGAATCTAATTAAAGAGGAGCACACACAAAAGCCAAATTAGGCCAGTAGCTTATGAGAAATCGCAAAATACCCAAGACAATGAACAAGTCCCAATGGGGGGCCCTGGGTCTATCAAAATATTTCAATGGTTTCCCAGGGAATTTGATAGTATTTTTTTCCATCTCCGCTTTAAATGAAAAAATAAATATCTTTTTGGCATCCCTGCTTTCAATATAAAAAATGCGGTATTATCATTTTAAAATGATAGCCCCCTCCCCCCCCCCCTATGGACAATAATTTACAATTTCTTATGAATCATATTTTGGAGGTAACTTCCGTTTCAATCTTTAATTCCCCAACCTTGTACATAGCTTAGTCTATAGCTAAATTTTGTCTCAATAGAAGGTTGTTTTTTGGGGGGGGGGTAAAATATTTTCAGACAGAAGATTGTATTTTCTTTAATCTATCAGGCGTTCAACAATTGAGTGTTAAACATTAAGAAATTCTTATCTAAAACAGCAAAAGAAAAAAAAAATTCTGCAAACTTACAATTCAGCTGTAGAAACGATCTTTCTGCTATCAATTTCAAAATCAAACTAGTGAATGTTGCGTTCTATAATTCTATTCAACTTGAAAATAAAATTCTTGACTACGAATGATGTAAGGAATTGTAAGTGGGAAACTGGATTCGAAATGATTTAAACTCATTCCATAAAGACGATACTTTTTTGTCAACATATGAAGAACTTTGTATATTGCAATATTTGCAATGCAATTGCATATTGCATCTGTCTGGTTTTGATCAAAGTAACAAAAGAGACGAAAATTAACGAACCAGAGAGTAGTGAAGAATTATGGTATGCAAAGTAATATTTGGCAGGGAATTGCGTGATTTTCGGGGATTCGGGGAACCAAATTTTTTTTCATGGTGACGCATAGATTTTCGGGGAAATACTCGAAAATTCGGGGATAGTGCAAGCCCTGCTTGATTTCTAATCAGGAAAATCGAAATGCTAAACCACACGAGAAGGAAAAGCTCCGACTTTGCGTTTGACACAATGAAGAATTGCCGCAAAATTAATTTAAAGTCGACAGAACGCCGCCGCCTTTGCTGGCGGCGTTGCGACTTTTCGGCGGCGTTCGGTCGATCCGCCGGCGCGGCGCCGGGGTCTAGCTGTATCATATTCAGGAATGATGAAAATTTGGGACTTCAAAAAGACTACAACCATTGATTAAGACATCATTAAAATTCACCAATGCTGCTCTACAACCATCAGATTATAGTGAGAGCCATAATGGTGGCTATGAATACCAAGATTACAGCAGCACCTGTAATCTAATAAAGATCAAAATCATGGCCAACAGTTGGCAATTTAAAAAAGAAAGAGAGACATAAATTTGAAAAGAAACTATCTAGCAACAGATATCTCCAATGTAACATTTTTCGAAAATGACAATTTTCATTCAGATTCAACTGAATAGTAAATTGTAACTACAAAAATATAGTTTTCAGAATTTTAAACAAGAGCCTGAATTCCCAAAAGTGATATCAAATTGCAAAAATCGTATATTAACTGAAATCATCATTGTCAAAAACTCTTCACTTGAGGTTTACAGCCCCCTGTCTTGAACAACCATAAAAATCGCATTTTTGCATGAGTAGCACTGATGTGTGGTACTTTTCCTTTGGGCAATTTTTTTTTTAAGCTAGTGGTTGTAGAGAATTAAGAGAAGGTTATTTTGAATGGAAATGAAAATATCTGGATACCTTTTTAAGTAAAGAAATAGATTGTGGCACATCACAGGGCAATTTTCTATTGACAACTCTTCTTTTTCCTTTTTCTTTCTCTATTCCTTTCCATTTATACCTCTCTTATTCTCTCTATACTTAATTTGGCCTTATGCCCTTTGATTAATTTTCCTTCTTTTCAGAGGCTCTGACACAACTCAACTCTTTATTTCCTTGTTTTCTTCCCATTTTTATCTCTTTCTATTTCTCTCTCTCTCTCTCTCTCTCTCTCTCTCTCTCTCTCTCTCTCTCTCTCTTTCTCTCTCTCTCTCTCTTTCTTTCTCTCTCTTCTTTCTTTACACCTATGAATCTTTTATCTAGTACTGTTGTAAAACATTGTAGTCACCCAAGTACAAATCAATAAATATTTAAAGTTATATTATAACTTGGTTTGCTAACAGTTTTTTTTATATTGCAATGTTTTTAGAAATTTGATTCTGATGATCAAATAAGAGCAAAGTGTACAAAACTTGCAAAATGGATTGAAGAGGCAACTCATATTGTTGTGCATACAGGAGCTGGAATCAGTACTTCAGCTGGAATACCTGACTTTAGGTAAGAATATCTAGCTAGAAAAACAAAACACCCCTATAACTTTGGAAGATCAAAAATCAGAGACAACACTGTAGCATTACTACTACTACTAACAACTCGCCGCAGCACCAAGCCGCCTGATACCAACACAGCTACGCATGCTCCTCCACCCCAATCTATTCAAAGCCTCCCTTTTTACACCCGCCCACGAAGTTCCCATTTCCTTTAAATCTTTCTTTATGACGTCCTCCCACCCCAGACGGGGACGACCTGCTTTCTGTTTAGCCCTAGACGGAGGGCCGAAAGAGCAATCTTTGGCAATCTGTCATTCTTCATCCACGCAACGTGCCCTAGCCACCTCAATGTTTCTTTCATTATAGCCCTAGAGAGTGGTATTGAACCACATTTTTTGTATAGCCTATTGTTTGGAATACGGTCAGTCAGCCGGCTACCCAGAACAATCCTTAAGCAATTTCTCTGGAAAACATCTAGCAAATCTTTATCCGCTTTTAGGAGCGTCCATGCTTCAGAGCCATATTTGACAACTGTCATCACTGTAGCTTCTAATATTCTAATCTTGGTTTGCAGACTTATCTACCTATTCTTCCAAACTTTTTTTAACTGTGAAAAAACACCATGAGCCTTGGCTATTCTAATTTTAACATCTTCACTGCTCCCACCATCTTTACTAATAATACTACCAAGATAAGTGAAGCTGCCCACCTGATCAATCTTTTCATTACCCAACGTCACCTTTTCATCTTCACTTACTCCTAGCCTTAGTGACTTAGTCTTCTTAACATTAATTTTCAAACCAATTCTAGTACCCTGAACTCACAAAACCTCTAAAACTTCATTCATTTTGCTCACATTTTCATCTAGGATTGCTTAAATCATCAGCATAATCTAAGTCCAGGAGACTTTTTCCTCCCCATTTGATTCCGTGGTCTCCCATTGCCTTTCCTGTGCTCCTTAAAACAAAGTCCATCAAAATAATTCGTATAAAATGGGATAGAACACAACCCTGCTTAACTCCTGATTTAATACAAAACTAGCTGCTAACCTCATTTCCTACCTTAACCGCAGCAGTGTTATTCTTGTACATAGCACTAATCACTTTAATGTATTTGTCTGGTATACCATACAAGGATAAAACCTCTACTAAAGCTCTTCTATCAACAGAATCGAACGCTTGCTCATAATCTGTAAAACTGAGGACCAAAGTTGTTTGAAAACTCAGGCACTTCTCAATTATCAGCCTGAGAGTGAAAAATTATCAGCCTGAGAGGTCGACACATCCTCTTCCTTTTCTAAAACCGCACTGTTCTTCTCTTAAATCTTGTCTACGGTATCTCTCAGTCTAAAAAGTATCATATTACTAAGTAATTTACTACCTACAGAGACCAGACTAATGCCTCAATAATTACCACACTCGCTTTTGTCACCTTTCTTATAAAGTGGCTTAATTAAGGTTTTCCTAAAATCGTTATGTACTTCCCCTTTTTCAAAAATCATATTCATAATCTTCAGTAACTTATTTCTATCCTCAGAGTCACCATATTTAAGAAACTCATTTACCACCCTATCAGCACCTGGAGCCTTACTATTTTTTAATCCTTGTAGTACTATTGCTAATTCCTCCTCACAAAACAAACCTTCCTTCACATCCAAGGTATCACAAACTTTTTCATTTTCCTCTATATCTTTTCCTGCAACTCTATCTCACTTAAGCAAATTCTCAAAATGTTCGGCCCATCTCTCTTTAGTTTTTTCCTTATCGCTAATTGCGGCCCCATTCCTATCTTTAACTGGGCCAAGTCCGGATTGACTACTCCCTCTCATTTTGTTAACATGCCAGTACAATATTTTACTATTATGCCGTCTAGGTATATGCCGATCTGGAATATGCCGGCATATTCCAGATCCTCGGCAATTTTATCCATGGCCTCCACTTCACACCTCCTTAGTTCATATTTTAATGTTTTCTCCACTTTTTTACATTCCTTTTGTTTTCATATGATCTATCACTCAGATAATTCTTGTACAAGTCATTTCTCCTTTCTATTAAACAAACTCTGAAGTTTAGTATTCAACTGTTCCTGGAAAGTTTCTCTCAAATTCTCATCCTGGAGACTACCAACATCATAACTTCCCGGGAGGTAGTTACCCATCCGATATTTCAGCTTTAAATTAACCCTTGACACTACTAGATGGTGATCTTTATTTTTAACATCAATAATGGCACTCCTATATACCCTAGTATCTTGTATTGATCCTGCCAGTCTTCGGTTTACTATAACATAATCAATAAGGTTTGCTGTCTTACCATCACATGAATACCATGTTAACTTATGAGCCTTTTTATGACCAAACACCGTATTGGTTATAACTAGATTGTTATACCTACAAAATTGCAAAAGTCTGTATCCATTACTGTTTTCTTTTCCTACACCAAATTCACCTAGGCTAGGAGTAGAGTAGTACCTTCCATTTCTATGGATGCCCTAGGAAAACATTTCTATGGATGCTCTACACCTTTACAGAGAGAGTGAGTATCCCCTCACAATGTCGTATGGATTCCACGACGCTATGTTCCTTCCCATGCTATTCCACGACGCTATGTTCCTTCCCATGCTATTCTATAGCACTATGTTCCTTCCCATGCTATTCTAGGGCACTATGTTCCTTCCTATGCTATTCTATGGCATTATGTTCCTTGGTACCTTTCCAGAGCATGGCCTTATTGGATTCTATGGCATTATGTTCCTTCCTATGCTATTCTATGGGACTATGTTCCTTCCCATGCTATTCTATGGCACTGTGTTCCCTCCCTTGCTATTCTATGGCACTATGTTCCCTCCCATGCTACTCTATGGCACTATGTTCCTTCCTATGCTATTCTACGGGACCTCTAAACCTTTTCAAAGAGAGTGAATAGCCTCTCACAATGCCGTATGGATTCTAAGGGTTTATGTTCCTTCCTATGCTATTCTACGAGGTCTCTACACCTTTTCAAAGAGAGTGAGTACCCCCCTCACATGGCCTTATACTTTGCTGGGACGTATTGGAATTCCCATGCTATTTGCTTGAAGCTCTACACCTTTTCAAAGAGAGTGAGTACCCCCTCACATGGCCTTATACTTTGTTGGGACGTATAGGAATTCCCATGCTATTTGCTTGAAGCTTTACACCTTTTCAAAGAGAGTGAGTATCCTCTCACACCTATTTTTTAGGGCCAATCAGAGAGAGTGGAGGTTACTCCATATACGATAACTTGGTTAGTAATTGGATTCGAATAAAAGGAGTGTTTTTCATTCGCCCTTGAGATTTTGTATATAACGGACATGCGTTATGATTAAACTTTCATAAAGTTCTACGACACCATGGATAATGCATTTGATATTATTGAATTGGAAGCTTTGGCTACAGTGATTATAATGTGAGCTCAGTTTAGTAAATTTTCTTAGTTTTATTTCCAAATCAAATCATTTTACATAGTCACCCCTCCAGTAAATTCAAATTCAGGGTGTACCCCCCCCCCCCATTTTTTTTGAATTTTTTTTTAAGTTTTTTTAAATTTTTTTATTATTTTTTTTTACATGTTATATTTTTTCAACTTTTTTTTACATGTCTTCAAATGAGATGAAACATACAACATTGAAAAATCACATTTAATATTTTCCAAACTCAAAATGAGAATGGTATGGATATGTTAGTCATGACCTTTACTATTAGAAAAATAATGTTTGTAGTAGCACTTTTTTTTATTGGACAAAAATTTTTTTTTTGGACTTCGAAATTATTCAACTTTTTTTACGTATCTTAAAATGACATGAAATATGCTTATGGCTCTAACAATTGTACTCTATGCTTGCTCAGAGACACGATGCGGCTTTCCCACTGGTACTTTATGGCGGGTTATCGACACTACCTAGTTTATTGCATGTATTAAATCAGTATTTTTTACGCAGTGGAACGATAAACACATAAGTCATATCTTTAAAAAGTGAAGATGGAGCATTTTAATAAAGTGTGTTCACATGACAATGTTATTGTAGCATTGAATGCCGACAAGGAGAAGTATTTAAACTATGAAACAAGTACAAGTGGTAGCACTATCGGAAATGTATGCATGCATTGTCGTGACAGTAAGGAATTAAATTTCTTTGGAGTACCAAAAAAATTCAACTCTTATGTTGGTGGATATGCGAGATTGAGATCTCCAGAGATGATTGCACTCAAAGAGAATGCCAACATAAAAATAATCGTTGATGATAGAGGACAACTCCTTGCTACTGTTGCAGGTAACACATTACCTACTGATACATCCTATCGTCAGCTTTCAGGTATTAGCATTCAACGGAAGGTCAAAAAAAGAAAGGCCTACTCTTTTACTAATATCATAAACCATATCTTGTCTACGTGCCGAAACTGTTACCTGTGTAAAAATAATGTGATAATAGACAGTGAAATTGCCAGAAAAATAAAAAGGGCAATGGCAGAAAATATCACTATGGAATATAAAGATGAATCGATGAAAAACAAAGTACCAGCAAACGTTACTGCCATTGATCAAACAGTCAATGAACCAAATAATACCAAAGACGAAAAGCATATTGAGCCTGTCGATGACACACCAGTAAAAATTGTGTATGACTCAAAATGGAATAATGATTATTCTACTGATTACGAACTAAGAGAAGACAATAGCTACAATATCAAGAGAGAACATGGTGAACTATTTTATGGAACAGATTCAAAATGTCCAAAGTTGATCATTGATATTAATAATTTATCATAATATATTTTTGTATTAATATTCTACATAGCATTATTTCATTAAAAATATATTATGCATTACATTGTTATGTGTTCATTATTTTTAGAGTATGCTAGCATATCCAACGTTTAGAATGTCTATTAAAACATCGGAGATGTAAGAAAAGGAATTTGCATACATCTATTGTCAGTCACATGGGATAACATTGACAAAATCTAGGTATCAGAATGAATAAATTCTTTATCAACATCCGTAGTTGGATATGTCATTATGAAAAAATTGTAAGTAAGTAAGTAACAAATTCTTTCTTGAATTCACCTCTTGGATACACAATACAGAAATTTAATTCAGGAAATTATGAAAAAAAATTCAACAAATTCTTAATTAACATTCATTATCGATTGAATTCGCTTCCATCAACATCCTTTGTCAGATACATCAAATAAAATTCACAAAATGTAAATATCAGAGAGAATAAATACTTTATCAGCATCCTTTGTCGGATATGTTGGGTAAAATTGACAAAATCTAAGTATCAGAGTGATTAAAATCTAAGTATCAACACCTTTTGTCAGATACATCAAATATAATTGACAAAATCTAAGTATCAGAGTGAATAAATGCATTATCAACATCATTTGTCGGGTATATCAGATAAAATTGACAAAATTTAAGTATCAGATTGATTAAATTCTATATCAACATCCATTTCTCTAATACATGGGATAAAATTGACAAAAGCTAAGTGTCAGAGTGAATAATTTTTTTATCAACATCTTTTGTCAGATACAACGAATATAATTGACAAAATCTAAATATCAGATTGATTAAATTCTATATCAGAATCCTTTGTCGGATATGCTGGATAAATTTGACAAAAGCTAAGTGTCAGAGTGAATAAATTTTTTTTATCAACATCCTTTGTCAAATACATCAAATATAATTGACAAAATCTAAGTATCAGAGTGATTAAATGCTTTATCAGCATCCTTTCTCGGATATCTCGGATAAAATCTAAGTATCAGAGTGATTAAATTCTATATCAACATCCCTTTCTCGGATACATGGGATAAAATTGACAAAATCTAAGTATCAGTGAATAATTTTTTTTATCAACATCTTTTGTCAGATACAACGAATATAATTGACAANATCAACATCTTTTGTCAGATACAACGAATATAATTGACAAAATCTAAGTATCAGAGTGAATAAATGCATTATCAACATCATTTGTCGGGTATATCAGATAAAATTGACAAAATCTAAGTATCAGATTGATTAAATTCTATATCAACATCCATTTCTCGAATACATGGGATAAAATTGACAAAATCTAAGTTTCAGAGTGAATAATTTTTTTTTTATCAACATCTTTTGTCAGATACATCGAATATAATTGACAAAATCTAAGTGTAAGAGTGAATATTTTTTTTATCAACATCCTCTGTCAGATACATCGGATAAAATTGACAAAATCTAAGTATCAGACTCAATAAATACTTTATCAACATCATTTGTCGGATATGTCAGATAAAATTGACATGTTGGATAAAATTGACAAAATCTAAGTGTCAGAGTGAATAATTTTTTTTATCAACATCTTTTGTCAGATACATCGAATATAATTGACAAAATCTAAGTGTTAGAGTGAATAATTTTTTTTATCAACATCCTCTGTCAAATACATTGGATAAAATTGACAAAATCTAAGTATCAGACTGAATAAATGCTTTATCAACATCATTTGTCGGATATGTCGGACAAAATTTTTTTTATCAAGGAAATATCTGAATGCGTTTAAGGTATAGTACGAATGGCTTGCAAAAAAACACGAAAATACTGCTACTAGTAACAACTCACTGCACCACAAAACCATCTGAGGTAGTCACGGCTATTTTTTTAGCGCCGCGAAAAAAAATGATTAACAGTCTTTCAACCCTTTATGACAATAGGTGGAAATTTTTCGATGACTTGACAGTTTTAGAGATATGTCATAAAAACATGTTTAGCAACCCAATGGGCATACTCCAAGATATTGCCTGTGAGGCCGCTTCCCTTGACATGACAGTTAACCCTTCTAAATCCGCAATAGTCTCAGTAGGTCTCCTTAAATCCCCTCCCCTTTGTCTTGCTCCTATACCTCCTGAAACCTCTGTCACATCTCTTAAACTCCTTGGTGTTACAATGTCTTCCACTTTGAAATGGGATGCCCATATAAATAATATCCTACGACAAGCAAACTCCTCGCTTTCCCTCCTTAAACTTATAAATAAATTTAGTTGCCCCCAATCACATTTACTACAAGTATACATTTCTTTTATGCGTCCCATATTAGAGTATGCATGTCCTGTGTGGCACCCTGGCCTCTCAAATGAAGCAACACAAAAAATCGAAAATGTCCAAAAGAGAGCTCTAAGAATTATTTTTAAAGAGGGCGAGATACCATATTTGCATTTGTTAAATGTTTCAAAACTAGAGACCCTCGAGAGAAGAAGAAATAATTTGTGCCTCCGTTTTGGTAAGTTAGCATTTTTGAACCCCCGTACTGCGAACCTTTTCCCTGAATACCATGTACCTGATAGAAATCGTCCTCCACGAACTGTGTCCCAGCCTATCCCCACCTTATCTCCCATTCTTTGTACTACCTTGCGGTATAAGAAATCTTTTATCCCTTTTTTTACTGATGTAATAAATAGTTGTTAATTTTTACATAAATTTTGTCTTATCTCTTACATGATAAAAGAAACAGCTCGTTTTTCTTTTTACTCTTTTTTCCCCCTATCCCCATTTTATGTTGTTTTTTAAACATTTGTTAATGTATATATTATTTATTTTTTCAGTTTTATCAGTTTTTATCTTTTTAACTAGTTGCCATTTTGCAGTTTTTAATATAAGTGACAAAGGAATCATATAGCATTCCGATATTTATTTATTTATTTTTATTTTTTTGCATTGGTTGCCAATTTTTTAGTTGTTGTGCTTTTGTTATGATTTTCTTGTTTATTTGTTTTTTTATGGACTTCGAAATTCGAATTTGGCCCTTCAGGGCTTGTGATAGTAATTTCTCGAAATAAATATCTATCTATAACCGGACAGCAAGAAGTCCCTGGGACCTCCATAAATGGAGGCTTTATGCAATCCTGGGCCCATCTTGGTCACAACATGGTTTTCAGCACTTGTCGATGCTCTTCTATCAACAAGAGTTGAAATCCTGCACAGACAATCTGAAGTCTATTACCTCCGACTCATTATATATTCATGCCTACAAATATTATGCTACTACGGGCAGGCAGCCCATAATAGATAAATTAGCTAGGAAGAGGTTTTTTAGCCCGAAGACGCCCGTCAAAACATACCAAGCCCAGAAGAATTGTCCATTAGTCAGAATCCCGTGCGAATGCTGTGTCGTTTACTAGGCTATAATTTCCTCGAGGGGTGCCACTCCTCAAGTGGGAATAGAGTTGACCGCAAGGTCCCCAGTCTTGCAGGTACACCGAAAGGGTCGAGGCAGCCCTTTGCAGAGGCAGTTTTCCATAGATCTGGATCTTACAACCTGCCGCAGTTGTCCTCCTATAAAGGATCCTCCCACGATGGTGTTTTGCATCACCATGCAATTTAACCCATTACCGGGAGAAGGGTTGTAACTCATGGGACTTGTGGACAAACCAGTGGGCCCTTTTGAGTGTACATTTGAGGGGCCTTCTTCATCCCCCGCCTGTATTTATGACCCCGGGCGAGGGTGCCCCAGTTTCTATTATGGATCCCAGGGACAAGGTCCCCCCTTGGTCCGTGCCTCCTATGGAGGTACCCTTACACAAGCATTTTGACCTTTTTTTTTCGTTTTTTTTTTGTTGTGGACATTTTTTATTGGCTAAGGTTTCTTCTTACTCCAAAAGAATGCTCCCTTTTGGATTTTCCTTGCAAATGAAGTAAAAGCAAAATAAATAGGGTTTTCCTCTGGCCTTGGTGACTCCTGGAAAAATTCTTTTCTTTTAACCCTTCTTTTTTCTTTTTTTTTATTGAATGATTTTTTTTTCTTTTTTTTTTGGGGGGGGGAGGGGTTGAAGAGAAATTTAGTAGTATGCATAGGATGTATAGCCTCACCATCATCAACAAATCTTTAGGGCATTCTGGTTGCAGGATTGTGAAGAAACATTACAAGCCAAAGAGGTACAACGATGCAGATCTGTTTTCATACAATAACAAGGGTCTGTTTGTATAGTTGGTTAATTATCCTATGAGGATAGTTGTTTTACTATAAGTCCTATAGTAATAGTTTACAATAACAACTGTTTAATAGTCCTATAAGCAGAGTTGTTTTACTGGCAAAAATAATTAGCTAGACTTAATGTAGAGGCTGTATTACGATTAGTTTGGTGTTGAGGCCAGTGATTTGTTTTTGCTTATAAATTAAGAACCTGTCTTTGTGTATTGGATGTTTAATTTAATATTCTAAGACTCATAATTTTCTTCTCTCTCTCTCTCTCTCTCTCTCTCTCTCTCTCTCTCTCTCTCTCTCTCTCTCTCTTTTTTTTTTTCTTTCTCTTCTTAATTTTGCCTTAAGCCCTTTGATTTGTTTTCCTTCTTTTAGAGGCCCAAAAGGAGTTTGGACACTAGAAGAAAAAGGGGAGAAGCCTGATATTAACATATCTTTTAACGAAGTAAGTCTTTAAACAAGATGACAAAATACAGGCTATGGTAGGATTATATTTAACCAGCCAGTTTTGTCAACTGTTTGTTTAGAACACAGTCATTTTTTTTTTTTTTTTTTTTGCTTGCTTTAATTTAAGGGTCTGGCCTTCAGCCATTATGTGATACTATATTTTTTTTTTGCTATGGTGATTTCCAAGACTTATATAGCCGGCAGCAAAGTTTTTGATCTCAAATAGTTTAGTTGTTCATTGAGCGTGAAGAGAAGCAAACAGAAATATAGATGCAAGGAAAAGTTTTTCTATATTTTCTGCAGTTCCCTGCAAGCTTTTCTACTCCAATCGAGAGCTTATGTCTTTAGCCTCCACGTGGTGCTTGTTTTTTCAGCAATAATTTTCAAGGTTTACATTGCATGCAGCAATACCCTTTGTTCCAAGATTGTTTTCAAAAATCTCATGTGCCGAGTTTGAATAATTTCAAAGTATGATGGGAAAAGCACTAAAATGGCATTTAAAAGAAAGGGAATAAGTAGATGATATTGAATCTGTAGAAGTGCTTGTTCTGAATAGGGAATTAAAACTAGTAGATTGCCTTTAAAAAAAACTCAAAGGACTGATGATGCTACTTATCTTAAGTGCAAGACTTATTCAGTCATGAATGCTATTGCACATATCATTAAACTTTGCGCACGAGCTAAGAATATATAATATTGAACACAAAAACTGGAAGATGAAAATTTATTTTACAGCCATTCTTACAGCTCGTTGTGAGAATTGTATTTTAATCGCAAATTATGGATCTGTTCTTTAGGTGGAAATAAAATAATCATATAAAAGTATAGGGTGGTCAGGGGGAGAGCAAGGAGTATAAAGCTCTGATAGAAGATGGTAAACTTACCTCATCCTCCCCCTCTCCCACATCTAGGAAGAATTAATAGCTATGTCCCTGCATAAAAGATGTTAACATCCGGGTTGCAGCGGTAGCTAGCAACCTAGTAAGAGACGATCATGTCCAATGTTAAGAAATATAAAACCCATAGCTCCTAAAAAAAAAGAGTCAGATCAAAACAAAAAGTACGCCATTAGAACCGCCTTGTCCAAAACCCCTGTATAGGAAACTTTCTGTCCCTTGGCTTGAACAGCAATGGAAATATATTGGCTTGAAAATCAAGAAAAGTGGTAGCTACTACAGCATTCTGCCTAAACGGCATATTTTTTTTTTCGTTTTTTTTTTCTTTTCCACAGATAGCTTGGCACTGGAACATCGTAGAGAGTTGTTCAATGGCTCATTTTAAATATATAATAGGATCAAGCACTGGTGCCTGCAAATTTTTTTTTTTTGGGGGGGGGGGGGTTAAAAGTTAATCATATAGGATAAGGATCAAAGAATGTATGATATTTTACAGAAAAAAGGTCATGTTTTGTGAATATGACAACATTTTGGGCTTATTTTTGGCTGTTTTTTTTATTGTCATCTAGAGGGAGGGGCTGAATTGTTCCCTTGAGGGTTTCTTTCCTGGCACTTTTCAGTTCGACCATTTTAGTTTATTTATTTATTAGTCCAACTAGTGGCTAGTAGTAACAATAATAATGGACAATAAGAATAGTAATAATAATAGCCATCTTTATTTATTACTTACTTACATCCAAAAAGATAATTAATGGTAGAAAAGCATAATAAAAAGGGCAAGTAACTGACTGTAGCAAGTAACTTAAAAGCTAAACTCAATTAAAATTTATTTCAAAATTTTCAGGAATTTTTTTTAGTTTTAAAGACCACCACAAAATTGTTACTAAGACAACATAAATATGTATGCAGTTTACATAACAACACAATATCATATAGTTTACATAATTTTTCGCAATTATATTTTGAGTTCGTTCTTTACTGAATATTTTGAAATTTCAGTTAGTATGGTCTATACTTCGTTCTTTATACCTTTCTCTCATTTTTTAGTTTTGTGATATTTTTATTTTTTCCTTTTTAGGTAGAGATGAGATACTACCTTTTTGCTTTTTCTGCATATGCGTTTTTTTTAAACCAAATAAAATTTGAAGTTCTTCTTCATATATTAAATAATCTTTCAAATGTTCAGGAATATTAAAACCTTCAACATTATAACATACTTGGACATGGCTTGCATCTTTTCTTACCAAATTGCTGTAATTGATTTCAGCGCATTAAAGTTTCTAAAGGCAAGGTTACATAGTCTCGAAAATCACTTCCTACTTAGTGTCACGTCCAAATTCCGTTCTTTTACTAGCTAGGTAAGCACTGAAAGATAATACTTTTCATAATTGAATCGACAGAAAAAATTTAATGTATTTGTGTTGGCTTCATTTGAAATAAATAGCCTACAAACAGCAACTTTTCCTGCCATGAGAAGCCCAATGTAACACTGTATCATGGTTGCAAGAATCGGAAGCATTTGTCAAAATTTTCATAAAAATAATTAAGTATTTTTGGGATTCAAATATATCAGAATATTAAAATGTTAGGTAAAGCAAAGCCGTATACAAATTTTGAGCAAAATCGGATGAAAGGAAGGGGTCAAAATAAGTATATCGAATTTTGATTAGCGACAGAATCAGTAAGTTGAGTAAAACGTGGTGAAATATGAAAGGACATTAAGCAATGAACAATGTCAGTGAAACGCAGATAAAACTGTGGTGAGTAAATAAGTGAAATAGATTACCTCCGACAGCTTATTGTACAGGCCAGTCAGCTTCTTAATTGGTATTAGGCAGTTGTTTGCTATTTTGTGTTTTAATACCAAAGAGAAAGATGCAGAAGGAATTTATAAAAACGACAATAAGAAAATCGGATATCACCAAAATCTTTTCTCTGAAAAATAGGGTAAATCTCGAAAGATAAAGAACAATGATCGTAAAAGGTAGAAAAAAGCATACCAAGGGCAACATAATTGTATTTTCCTTGATTGGTATTAATAGTAGATAAGTAATGTGGATCACCCCAGCATCATGGACAGCATGCTTCCAAATAGTTGTAAGATTTTTATGAGGCCAATTCCCAACCACCTAATCCAGACTAGTAGAGAAAGGAATATAAAGCGAAAGATACTCGTATTTATCAACATCAAACGAAATACCTATTTTAGTACAAGAAAAAGAAACTTTATAAGCAATCCTCAAGAGATGAAGGTTAGACCAACTAATAAAAAAAAAAGAATGTCGCCATATCAAGGTGGGAGACCTTAATCAAAGGATTTAAATACATAGAAGAAGTATTCTACAGTAGGGTGTGCGTCAGTGCATACCCTACTGTATGCACTGACGAACAAAAACATATGAAGAAGATTTCAATTTGGAGATGGGAATTATCAGAACACAATTTTGGAAGAAAAAAAAAACAAAAGGATCAATACTGCGACTATAAAAAGAAAAATGAGCCCAGGTGTTTACTATACAATCAAAAGCCTTAGAAGGATCGGGATTATAGATACAAAGAGTATACTCTTAACCAAAACATCTTTAGGAAAGAAAGTAAGAGCGTGGTGAGTGTGCTGGTACCCAGGCCTTCCCTAAAAATCAGGCTGATCTTCCTCAAAATTGGAATTCTTACTTCAGAAGGGAAGTAAAATGTGTCCAAAGATTTTCTTAGCATTATTAAAATCATGAAAGGCCTTTAACAGGTAAGCTCTGGAAAAAGTTCCAAAACTTCCAGTAGCAGAATTCCAAAAACTGCCAAATCTGCCTATAATTTCAGTAGGCCAAGGAAACTGCCAAGTAGCATTGCTGCTATGCTACCCCACTTTTTCCACGGCGGATCTTTAAGAAGAACATTCTAATGGACAAATAATTTCATTCAGGAATGGAAGAAGCCTTTTCTGAAGAACATCAATGAAAAAATGTACTGCTGAAATGTTTTTTTTTTATTGCAAAACATATTCAAATTTATCAAAAACGCCCGATTTATCGAAAACGAAAGCCACTTTATTTTTAAGATTTGAGTATAGTTTTGGAAAATTAACAATCGGTTGTTTTAACATGGTCGTCCACAGCAATGAGAGGTGTTAGGATATTTTGTTTATGTGTTTACTTGTTATTTGGCTTTGATACAGTTGAGGGTGAGACAAAGTCAGTTTTCAAACTGAACGTGTGAATTTTTTGAGGCCAGAAATGTCAGTGTGGCAGTTTTCAGAAAAAAAAACTGTGTTGCCGATTTCGAGGAAAATAAACACATATACACAATTATTTCTCGTTTAATTAATTAAAAAAGGCACATAATATTAACAAAAGAGGTTTCATTGGGAATGTTTGATGCTTCCTTCCACACATTAATATATGTTCGTCGGTTATTTTCAGGTGGTAGCGGAACTTTTAAGCTACGTTATCGTTTAACACGAGAAAATGCCCCGTACAGTATACCGCGATAAAAACAGGTGTACGGAGATCGACGCCAACAAATTTGGAAGTTAGCCCTTGGGATTTATGTATTGTCATAGCAAATATCGGTCGAAGTGGAAATTGATGTCACTGTACATCCAATGAGTTGAATTTCTCTCTCTCTCTCTCTCTCTCTCTCTCTCTCTCTCTTTCTCTCTTCCTCTCTTTCTCTCTCTCTTTCTCTCTCTCTCTCTGTCTTTTTCGTATGATTAGCCTTGGAATTATATTCTCTCATACGAATTTTGGGCTTGAGCCTATGGGTGTATTATATTTCATCTAACTCGCCTGTATTTTTCGAAAGACTTTTTGAAATACTTTTGAAAAATATGTGTGCTCTTTGCCCAGTCGTTCCCAGATCTAACTTGAGAAATGTATTTAAGGCTAAACCAACAAAAACTCACATGGCGCTGGTAGCCTTGGCAAGGGCTGGAAGAGTTCATCATGTGATTAGCCAGAATATTGATGGTCTTCACCTTCGTTCAGGTCTTGAGCGTAAATTCCTATCTGAAGTTCATGGTAATATGTTCGTTGACAGGTGTAGTAGGTGCAACAGGTAATTAAAATGTAGTTTTACATATTTTCAACTTGTTTGCAAACTAGAGTGGGAAAAGAAAACGATACTACTGAAATTTTTATTTCAACTTTGTTTGTCGGATTATTTAGTAAACGGCAATTAAAAGTGAAAGTTTGGTTTATCAGGTTAGTACTTCATTGAAAATAAGCCTGTTTAGAAGCCAAATGGATCATGCGTATTAAACAAGTAACAGAAAATTCAGAATGGGTTAGTTGCTTGTTTTGAACTTATGACACCACTCGTTTGGTCAAGAAATTATTCAAGTTGATTTGAATTTGCATCCGTGACTGAGTATGGAGAATTTACTTAAGTACATTTTAGTGTAAAATCGGTTTAACTAGCTCCTCAAAAACCTATTAAATATTTAATAGCCAAAATCATTTTGACATTTTGTAGCATCAACTAATTTTGTTTTGTACCCTGGTGAATATGCTAGGATAGCTGTCAATAATTTTTTTTTTTTACTAATATTTCGAAATATGTAAGTAGTGTTTTTGTGAACCGTTCAGTTGGTGAACGCTCGGCCATAAACAATCAGGGTTCCTTTTTTAAAGGTCAACAGCTTTATTTATGAAACCTCATGTGAGTTCAAAGAAAGTTTAAAAAACATTTTGAAGACTATTATAGATTTGAGAGTTGAATTTAAGAGTGTTATGTAAGTTAAGAAATGAATATCTATGAAATGCTGGATTTTGTAACTTACGACCTTAAGCCAGGCTCGTGCATGAATAAATATCAGAGAGAAGGCCTAATTTGTTAAAATTGGTCAGTTATTTGTATGAAAATACCTGAAAAACCATAAGATTTGGGGGCTTAGCCTTTGTGCCGATTCTTTTTATTCGCTTGTTGATGCGGATTATTCATTTATACTGATTTTTTCTTTGTGGATTTCATTCTAATTTCTAGTGCTTAATTTTCTATTTGTAATATTTCAGGAACTGTGCCAAAAAAATTATGCCAAACTGCTTAGGATAGATTAGTGTTAGCAATGACTGTTTGTCTTTACTTTGTCTATTCCACATTGCTTCTGGTCTATCTTGAATCACAGATTAAGGACTACAACACCTTTGTGGGTCTTAGGCTATATGTGACCAAAGATAGAAATAAAGTAAAAGTGTCTTTCAGATGCCCTCAGGTCGCCTATGGCAGTCGTAGTAGTACCGTTTTTCGATACAATAGAAAGCCCCGTCTCTGTTAAGACAATAGAGGTGCGTCAAATGGGTCTTCACTATACTGTTGCAGCTACACTGTATTTGGCTGTGAGCAATCGCAGTCAGTATAGCCAGGATTCTACTGCAGGGAGGGTCCTACAGTTATAGCTGTTGTATAACAGAAAATTGCTCATTTTGACATTGGGGGCGGGGGGCCTGACAAAGGTACTAATAAAAGTGGTCCTAGCCTACATGCTAGTACTTAAAACATGAAGGGTAATCTAGAAAAACTGGCTATTAAAGAGGACTTGTGTAAGTTTGTAAAGATGCTAAGTGTAATATAAAATTATAAGACAAAATATTAATTAAACAATTACGACTAATATATAAATGGGATTAAGAAACGGCTAGCTGTGGGCGGAAAGTTTAAATGCCCAAAAAAGCTGAAGCTTTTTAAAGGCTTTTTTAACATTTTCGTGAAAAACGCTCCGAGTGCTACCAACTGCAAGAGAAGACTTTAAATGTGGTCTTTTGAGGGAGTAAATCAAAAGAGATAATTGAATAGAATTTTGCTGTGAAGGTTTATTTCTCTTTAATCATTTAGAGAAAAGTAGATGGGGATAATAAAGTAGATGGGGATAATAAATCTGTTTGTGATACAGGAAATGTGATAATAAAGTTATTACCTAGTAAAGGTGCTGTATTTTTATTTAGTTTTTTCGTTTTGTTTTTATTTTTTTAAGTTTGTATCTGTATTTTATTTAGGGAGTGGGTAAGAAAGTCGTGTGTAACGACAGTTGGACAGAAAGAAATCGGGAAACGATGCACAGGTAAAAAATCAAACAATTTGGCTTGTAGAGGTGTACTCAGAGATACTATACTCGATTGGGAGCACGAATTACCTGAGTTGGACTTGCGCCAGGCTGATCTTCATGCAAGGTATTCCTCAATTACTATTTCATCAGTATTGGTAACTTAAGTAAACTTGATTATTCAGAAAGTATCTGCCCACAGGGGCAATTCCTATTCCCTGTGATAGTTACTTGTGCTTATACTCCTGTGGGACAGACACAGTCACCCTACTTGTCAGCGAGAAGACTCTAAAACGTTATGTACCAACGTTAACTGAACTTGTGAAAGTGCTCGATCAGTTTTCAGTTGACCACCTGGTTAGTTTTACAATTCTGGTAAAGAACTTTCAAAGATAATTTGGCTAGTGAAGCAGTCAAAAATGTTTCTTTATTATTGGTTTTGCTGCAATTCAAGTTTATTTTTAATTTGTCTGTCAGTGTGCTGGTCTCTATGTTTGATGATCCAAAACTAATATTTTCAAAACTGCAATCTTTTTATTAGATAATCGTATGCATACCCTAGGTGAAGTAAATTAAAATCAGATACAAATCTGAAGTTATGATACTATTATGTTTATTCTTATGTTTGACAAATTGAATAATTTTTTTCTTTTTCTAATTAACCCAGAGAACGTATACTCTTCCTAAAGTTTATTTAATTTCGACCGTTCCCACTTTTTTATTATTATTATTAAGACCGTTCCCACTTCTTTATTAAGCTCAAACTTGTTTGGGGTTGAGCGTTCAAAATTTCTTTATCTTCTCCGTGATTGCTAATATATAATGTCTCGGCCCGTTTCATTTAATTAAACTATGATAAACAATATTTAATCTGTTTTCTCCCTCGTCTCTGTTTTTATAATATTCCCCCTAGAGACTAATTATATGATTTCTCTGTTACTTTGTTATAGCCCAGCCGAATTATCAGTTATTTTTGTTTGATCAAACATTATGATGTGGTGGGAAATAAATGTTCTGTTGCTGCTGATTTGGGAAATTCTGGTGTTTTATTGCGTCTTTTGGAAGGGATCTATAGCAGTTACTCCTGCTGGGTCTTGTCTATGTTCTAATAAGTACCTTATTTTCCTAATCACCTAAAGAATTACAAAAGCATAAATAAACCATCGAATTCAGTGAAAAATTGTGGTAATTGCTAACTCGATTAACCCCTGTCTAGTTTTTGTTTCATAGTTTCTTTGGGTGTTTTTGGATTAATTAAAAAAACACTTTCCGAAAAATAAGTTTTCCAAAGAAAAGCCAAACTTAAGCTCAGCAGATACAAATACTAAAACCTAAAAGTCTAAAACCTACTGCGTCATTGCCGCTTAACGGAAAACGGATTATATTACAGATATTTTCTTTTCCAGTTCTTACAGCATTGAAAATAAAAATACAATTACAGTGAAATAAATTCTTGACCTGATGGATCTTTCAACAATTAATATCGTTATACATCAAATATTCAGTTTGGTGTTGTTTATACTTTCCAAGACTGTTCAAGACGCATATAGTTTTCAGTAAAGCGCCAATGACGCAGTAGGTTTTAGATTTTTACAGTGAGAGAAGGAGGTCATACCCAAACTCTTGTTTGTGGTGATTTTTGTTCGTTTCAAGCTTGATTCACATATTCAATTTAAGTTTCACTCGTTTTAAGATTTATTTATTAATTTACATTAATATCTATTGTATGTTTGTTTGCATTGATTGTTTATTTAATTTCTGTTCGTTTTAAGTTTCATTTATACTTCAATTGGAAAATATTTTTTTCGTCTTAAGCTTGATTTTCATATTCAATCTAAGCATTACTCGCTTTAAGATCTATTTATCCATTTATATTATTACTTGTTGTATGTTTTTGCTATGATTGTTTGTTAATTTCTGTTCGTTTTGGGTTTCATTTATTCTTTAATAGTAATTTCTGGTCGTTTTGAGTTTGAATTTTTAAACTTATTTGTATCTGCTGAGCTTAAGTTTAAAATGGCCTTTACTTTTCTTTGAAAAACTTATTTTTCGGGAAGTTTTTTTTAATTAATTTTTGTTCGTTTTTTATTGCACAAAATTTCAAGTGATTAAAAATTTCTTATTTCAAAATCAAACTTAAAAAAAAAAAAATCAAAGTATCAAAACTGATATCTAAGTAACAATATCAAGGTGAAAAAATGGGTTTGTGTCAACCTCGGAGTTTTTATTATCTGATGTTTGAACTATTTTTAACAAAATTGCTATCTCAAAATTTTTATCGGATGGGTTTGGGGAAAAAGGGCGTGGGGGACTAGATTAAGCTTCGGTCTCTTTTGACTCTTTAAAAGTGGACTAGAACTTCCTATTTTCAATCAAATGAGCCCTCTCTGAAGTTTATACCAGTATCCCTTCTATAAGACCCATATATATCCCCAGAGTATAACGTACAACGCCTGTCCCTAGGCCCTGGGGGGTTGTTTCGACACAGGAGTTTTTCTTATCTGACCTTTGAACTATTTTTAACGAAATGACCATACCTAAAGGAGTTTTTGTTATATGATCTTTGAACTATTTTTAGCAAAATGGCTACCTCAAATTTTTATCAGATGTATTTGTGGAAAAAGGGCTTGGGAGGGGGCCAGTTGCCCTCTGATCACTTTTGACTCTTAAACAGGGCACTAGAACTCTCGATTTCCAATTGAATGAGCCCCCTTCGAAGTTTATACGACGACCCCTTCTATATGAAGTGCCTCTGGGAAAAAAATAAATGGAGTGTGGGGCAAGGCTAGCTGCCCTCCAATCACTTTTGACTCTTAAAAGTGATTTACAACTTTCAATTTATAATCAAATGAGCCCTCTAGGAAGTTTATACGAGCATCCCTTCCATAACAACCATATATGCCCCCAGGGCATAACTTAGAACGCCTACCCCCGGACCCTGGGAGGGGGGCTGTGTCGACACCGGAGTTTTTACGTTATCAGAACTTTGAACTATTTTTAACAAAATGTCTATCTCATAATTTTTATCTGATGCATTTAGGGTGTGGAGGAGGGGAGGCTAGCTGCCCTCCGATCTCTTTTGACTCTTAAAAAGTGAACAAGAACTTTCAATTTCCAATCAAATGAGCCCTCTCCGAAGTTTATACGAGCATCCCTTCCATAAGAACTATATATGCCCCTAGAGCATTACTCATAACGCCTGCCTCCGGGCCCTGGCGGGTTCCGTCTACACAGGAATTTTTCTTATCTGACCTTTGGACTATTTTTAATGAAATGGCTATTATAAAAAAAATTATCGGATGGTCTTGGGGAAAAAAGGGTGTGTGGGGGGGGGGCTAGTTGCCCTTGGATATCTTTTGACTCTTAAAAATTGAACTAGAACTTTCAATTTCCAATCAAATGAGCCCCCTTTGAAGTTTATACGAGCATCCCTTTCATAAGAACCATATATGCCCTCAGGACAACACTTACAACGCCTATCCCCCGGACTCTGGGGGGAGTTTTTGTTATCTAATTTTTGAACAATTTCCAAAACACTGGCTATCTCAAAATTTGTAGTGGACGGGTTTGGGGAAAAAAGAGCGTGGGGAGGGGCTAGTTTAACTCTCTTGTCTCTTAAAAAGTGAACTAGAACTTTCAATTTCCAATCAAATGAGCCCTCTATGAAGTTTATACGAGCATCCTTTTCATAAGAACCATATATGCCCTTAGGGCATAACTTAGAACGCCTTCTCCTGTGCCCTGGGGGGTTCTATTGACACCTGATTTTTTCTTATTAACAAAATGTCTTTCTCAAAATTTCATCAGATGAATTTTGAAAAAGAAGGCGTGGGGGGGCATAGCTGCCCTCGGATCTCTTTTGACTATTAAAAAGTGAGCTCGAACTTTCTATGTCCAATCAAATGAGCCCTCTCTGAAGTTTATACAAGCATCCCTTTCATACGAACAATATGGGCCTGTTTTCGTTAAAACTACGTAGGTCTATTGTGATGCTTAGATTTTGGTTGAAGCTCATTAGGTGTAATGAAGATAGACTAGTAAGAGCTGCTTATTATCAGATGTTGAGTTATGGTTCGAAAACGTCGTGGCCATCCCAAATTAGGTCATTACTAGAAAGATTGGGAATGCCTTACTTATGGAATGACGGTCTTGGTTCCCGTGATCTACCAACAAATTTAGTAAGCCAGGTACGATTTATCTTTGAGGGTCAAGAAATTCAGTATTGGCAAGGGCTGGTTTTAAATTCTGCTGCATTGTATCATTATAATCAGGTTAAACCTAGTTTTGGAGAGGAAATTTATTTTAAATTTAATTTACCGGCTATGATCTTATGTCGATGGATTCAGCTTAGGGCGAATTGCCTTCCAATCCAGAGCAGGCAAATGGTGTTCGACAGGGGGATAGTACATCCTGATGGTCGGTATGTGTGTCCTCTTTGTAGGGATGAGGACGAAGATTTGGACCATTTTCTCCGAAAGTGCCCGGTGCTCTCTGATTTAAGGGAAATTTACTTACATGGGATTGTTTTGCTGCTTCCTAAAATTTTACAAAGTAGTAATCCAACCACAGTATTTCGTATTGGTGCGTACATAGAGAAGGGATTAGAAAGAAGGAAAAGTTTTTACAATTAATTATTTTTAATTATATGGAATTAAACTTATTTTCTCGATAAATTACTATAAGGTATTTTTCGCTATGTATCGTGTTAATGTGTGTTTCGCAATTTGTTCTGTTGTGATTACTTTATTTTTCATAAATTTTTGTGTGTATATGGCTCTTGGGCTTTTGAAATACACGATCTATCTATACGGATCTATCTATATGTCCCAGGGCATAACTTACAACGCCTGCTCCCGGGCCCTGGGGGGTTGTGACGACACCTGAGTTTTTGTTATCTGACTTTTCAGCAATTTTTGACTTAATGGCTATCTCAAAATTTTTATTGGATGCATTTGGGGAAAAGGGGGCTTGGGGGGCTAGTTGCCCTCCATCCTCTTTTGACTCTAAAAAACTGAACTAGAACTTTCAATTTCCAATCGAATGAGCCATCTCTGAATTTTTTACGAGCATCCCTTCAATAAGAACCATATATTCCCCCAACTTACAACACCTGCCCTCGGGCCCTGGGGGGCTGTGTTCACCCCTGAGTTTTCTTTATATGGTCTTTGAACTATTTTAAAAAAAAGCTATCTCAAAGTTCTTATCGGATGGATTTGAGGAAAAAAGGGCGTGGAGGGGGGGGGGGCTAGGTGCCCTCCAATCTCCTTTGACTCTTAAAAAGTGAACTAAAACTTTCAATTTCCAATCAAATGAGCCCTTTTTGAAGTTAATACGAGCATCCCTTCCATAAGACCCATATATGCCCCCAGGGCATAGCTTACAACGCCTGCCCCCGGGCCCTGGGGGGTTTAGTTGACACCGGAATTTTTGTTACATGATCTTTGAACTATTTTTAACAAAATAGCTATCTTAAAATATCTATTGGATGCATTTGGAAAAAATGGGTTTTGGGGGGGGGGGGGAAGCTAGTTACCCTCCAATATCTTTTGACGCTTAAAAAGTGAACTAGAACTTTCAATTTGCAATCAAATAAGCCCTCTCTGAAGTTTATACGAGCATTCTTTCCATAAGAACCATATATGCCCCCAGGGCATAACTTATAACCCTTGTCCCTGAAGACCTTGGGGGGAGTGTCCTGCGCAAATATATAATTTCCAGAACTTTCAACTACGTTGAACAAATGGCTATATCAAAATTTTGATTGGATGTGTTTGGGGAAATGGTGGGCGTGGAAGGGGTGTCAGTTGCCTTAGAATCACTTTCGACTGTTAAAAAGAGGACTAGCCATTTAAATTTCCAATCGAATGAGCCCTTTCTGAAGTTTTTACGACAACGTTGTCTATGCAAAACCTTATATGCCCCCAGGGCATAACTTACAACCCTTGCCCTGAGGGCTGTAAGGGAGTTGTCCTCCTCAAAAACATATTTTCTATCTGGAAATCAACTACACTGAACAAAATGGCTATCTCAAAATTTTGATTGGGTGTGTTTGGGGGAATGATGGGCGTGGGGGGGGGGGGCTAGTTGCCCTCCGATCACTTTCGACTATTAAAAAGGGCACTAGCCCTCTGAATTTCCAATCGAATGAGTCCTTTTTGAAATTTCTACGACAACGCCTTCTATAAAAACTTATATACCCCCAGGGCATAACTTAAAACCCTTTCCCTGAGGGTTTTGGGGGAGTGTCCTCCTCAAACACATATTTTCTATTTGGAAATCAACTACGCTGAACAAAATAGCTATCTCAAAATTTTGATTGGATGTGTTTGGGGGAATGATGGGCGTGGGTGGGGGGACTAGTTGCCCTCCAATCACTTTCGACTATTAAAAAGGGCGCTAGAACTCTCGATTTCCAATTGAATGAGCCCCCTTTGAAGTTTCTACGAACACCCCTTCCATATGAAGTGCCTCTGAAAAAAAAATAATAATAAATGAATAATAATAAAACATTGGAGCCGTATGGCCTCTGATAAAGTGTAAGTGATAGTGTTGATTTTTCTTTCTTTCTCAAGAAAAGCTAATATCTTCCAACAGGGGAGATGTGCACGCGACGTATTATATTCTAGTCACTAGGACTAGAATATAGTTCTAGGTTCCAGTTCTATTATAAGGCAAGTGTATTAATATTAATAAAATATCAAATACTGAAATTTAACGTTAAAATTATGAACGATGCTCATATTGTATGGAGATTCGCATCATTCTAACCAATACCTGGTCTACAATCTTTTGACTTTACCTTTGCATGGATGTCAGTTAAAGTTTAATTTTTGTTTTTTCGCATTATTATTTCTATTTATTTTTAGATCCGCCACTCTCAGTATTTGCTTTGGTACGACTCTACAAATTGTTCCTGCTGGCAATTTACCACTTTTAGCTAAGAAAAATGGAGGTCGTCTTGTCATTTGTAATCTTCAACCAACAAAACACGTAAATCTTTATTTACCTCCTCTTTTACTCTCCTCCTTTTTCCATGTTTTGTTCCAACTATTTTGCTGATGTTTGTAGCTCTTTGCTCTCTTTAAATAGAATATATTTAAGAAATTGAAAGAACGACAGTAAAATTTAAGAAAACATTCCGTACAAGAGTCAGGGTGCTACGCCCACTCTCTAAGCTTCTTTACTGAAAGCATTTTACAGTGCAACAGATGCAGTCAGTTGTGGGTATTTTGTTTACCGTTGAAAAGGAAATAGATATTAAAATTCATTATTTCAAGAAAATGCGACTAAATAGGCCCTATCATCCTCCAAGCGGTGATAAAGAAATTTTTTAATAATTATCACATTCCTCTTATTGAGGAGGTGGCAGCCCCTCTCATGTATAGGATATTTTTTGTTCTTCTTCAGTTTTAGTGTTGTTCTTTACCTTCGTTTGAAAAAAAATTCTATTCGTTTTGTACATCCCGTTCAAACTAATTTAAATATTAGAAGAGCTACCGCTGGCCTGAAACCCCTGCTCTTTATGCTAAAGTCTAGCTTTTGTTTAGCAGTGCTTTCTAAAATAAGGCTCATCTGACTGTAATTGCGTCACATAATAAAAAAAAATCTTCTAAACCTCTATGCTTGAGTTCGCCGTTTTTCAAAATGTTTCGTTATTTAAAAGCTAATCTCTCCAATTGAAAACACTGTTTCCGCAATTAGAAAGGATATGCCCCTCCCCCGCCACTCATATTGCGCAATCAATCGAAATATATTACTACAAATGAAGAGAGGTTGGGCTTGTACGGATCCTGTCAAGTTCTCTTGTGAGTGGGGGTTGTAACCAAAAAGGGGAAGGGACGCTTAAACATTTTTCGGTGCACTGCCTGTTAGATCCAATTTTGAAACTCTCTATCTAGAGTTGTTTAGACACGTTGAGTTCCTTTACGTAATTTTCATTGAGATTTTTTTGGAGGCATTTCCTCCATTTTTGTATAAAATCACACCAAGTTTCTTAAACTAGTAATTTTTAAGGGCAACTTTAAAATTGATCAGTTCTGTGCTTGGAATCGTCAAGCTTTTTTTGTAAATATTGTAAGATTTTCAGTTTTTACTGGCACGGGTCGCTCTTTCTCTTATACACGAGGGTGTTTAGTTAAACTGTAAATTTTCAACATGTTATAGATACTATTTGTAATATTGATAAACTCTAAGCCGAAACTTTGCATAAAGAGTGGGAGTATAAGGGACGGTAGCTTAGCCATCCCCCTCCCCACGTTCACATATATGGTAGTGTTAAGTTTTAATGCTGCTCTTTACTTTCATGAAGGAAAATTTTATTTTTAAAATATATAAAAATATTTTTAAAATAAGTATATGAGAATATATGAGAAATCTCTGTAGCTTAACAGTTTCGTTAAAGGTCTGTTTTTAAAATTTCTGCTTCTATGGGGCGGGCTCTTCATTATGTTGCTGCTTCTACTGTAATCATGATTGGAAATTTCTTTGTCTTTTATTTAGTTCATAACCGTTTATAGTATGATATCGAGGGGTATCTTGAATATACTCTCCCCCTCCCCTAAACTTTTCGGTCTCTACACCAAAGCTTGACTTTGCATAACAACGCTTTAAGAATGATAGCCATCCCGCAAAAAGGTGCAGTCTTAATTTAGTTTTTTTTTTGGGGGGGGGGGATGGGGGGAGTCTTTAATGCAAAGAAATATTTTCAGGTCGAGTCTTTTTTCAAGAGGAGGGGGCTCATCTTGAAAAGAGTTGTTTCAAAGAGACTCCTCTTGAACTGTTTGTCGTACTAGGCTAGAAAGTTTGTACATCCTTTTGAATTGAATTTTTTTTTTTTGTCGATTTTTAATGAAATCTTTACAAAAGGAAAAGAAAATATTCAATTATGAAAAGGAAAAAAAAACAATAGCAATTCCCAACAGTTAACTTGAATAATAATTTAATTGCAAAAAATGTTTTACCGTTTTCTTCTCTGACACGTAGGCTAAAATAAGATTGAGTGGAGCTTAATCGGTGGTTTTGTGTAGGCGTGTCCTTTCTACTCAAACGACACTATATCACTTTATCACTATATGTCTATACTCATTGTGTATGAGCTGCCCCAAAAATAAGAGATCAAGTTCTTGTCACCATAAGAAAAAGGAACGAATAATCTTGATAATGCTATTATTTTCTAGATTCTATCCTGGGATGTAAGTTTTAGATAATTCTTATTTGAATTTTGAACTTTTTTTCCAAAAATATCTAGGATTTTCTTTTCAGAACAGATCTTGAAACTCAAACTAATATATATTTCTTGCATTATTTAATATTATCTCCCGACTAATTGTTTCTTTTACCAAAATACGAGCTTCTGAATTGTAAAGTCGATGACCTTCATAAAAATAACAGTAGAGAGGATTGGCAAGGAATAAAATATGGGTTTTCATCATAAAACCAGTGGGTTACCAATAATCTTGTTGGGAAATGCACCCTTTTTTCGAATATCTAAGGTATAGGAATATATTCAGTCTATTTGAGCTTTAAGCTAGTCAAATTGACTTAACAAAAACATTTATTATTAATGTCTTTTGTGGAGGGGGGAGAGAGGGCTTTAGTTTTTATTAATTGTAGCATTTTTAGAATGATGATATATCTCAAATTTAATCAATTGGTTTAACGTTAAAAATCTGTAGAAATCCTTAAGATCACTTGATAGACTTTGTTTACGAATCGCTCTTTCACTATTTGGAGTTAATTTGAAAGTCACTAATATTCTCTGTGACTTTTGACAGGACAAAAAAGCTGACCTAATCATTAACGCTTATGTGGATACAATTGCTGAAAAACTCCTGAAAATTCTTCACATTGAGCCAATTGAATATACGTCTGATCTCGATCCAAGCCAAGGTAAAGAGTCGCATGAATGGACAATCAATTCCCAAATACTCAAAGATCTAGAAACCACCCTGAAGAGGAAACGACGGCCGAAGAGGCTTCCAGCCCGATATAGGGACGCATTTATTAGCTTGGATTTCGAAGTTGAAGAAGATTTATTATGCGATAAAAAGAAGAGACAAGCAAACAGTGTGAAAATACAACGAACCAAAAAAATAAAAGTTATTGCAGAATCTCCGAAAAATGGACAGGTATGCGCTGGGGAAATAAGAGTAAAAGTGTCAAGCAGTGTTTCCAAAATTAAGATGGAACAAGAGATTTCTTCCCTATTGCCCAGTCCTCATACCGTATGTATCCCAAAGCCTAAAAAACCTACAATAAAGGACGAAATTAAAAATGAAAATTATCTTGATAAGACAGATATAAAGACTGAGGCAAATTAGTAAATTTCTATTCTCTTTAGACTCTTGAACTTGAATTTAGGCTCTACTCTCAAAACTCCAAACATTTTATTTGATCTGTTTGTAAATATATTTCAAAATTTGATTTTGTCAAAAATTTTGTATTATGCTTATAGACTGTTAGAGTTAGTTATTTTGATGGAACCAGTTACCACTCAGTGTTGTATTGTATAAGCAATCTGTAAGACTATTAGATATTAGTGGGTTATCAACAGGATTGCTACGTGAACAAAATTGATTGTCTTGTTGTTTTTGTATGCATCTTCTTTATTGCAGTGATTCTTTTAACTACATTTGTTTTGTTGTGACATTTTTTAGTGCTTTTAACCGATAAGGTAAAGTAAGATTTGCTTCCATTGAATTAAATAAAGGCTAAAAAAAATGAAAGGAGGAGGTGACAACTATAGCTTTTGTTATAAATAATTGTTACCCTTCAACATCATTTTGTATATTTCACAGTGAGGTTCTCTCTAATAAGTCGCCGTGGAAATTATTTACAAATCGGGCTAACATACTCACTTGTTAAACTGCATTAGTTTTGAACGCTTAGAGTTGACTGATATTGCTGATCAATGGCATGGTCAGTGAAAGTAGTTCAAAGTGGGCTCTCATTTCGAAATCATTATTCTGTGACCTTCTAAATTGGTGTCATTCTTATTCCGTGCTAGGCTTTTGTTAATACCAGAAGTGGATTATCGTTTCTATTGCACTTTAGCCTTATTTGCTAATATACAGTGTCATTTTTGTCTTTAAACATACCTTCTTTTTCCACTAAAATAGAACCAGTTACCCAGAATCCACACTCACTAGAGTGGCTTGCCAAGGCTAGACTTATGAAGGATCATGTTTTAGATGTATCGAAGCGTTTATTAAGCTGGGAAAAGTGGGTAAGTCAAAAAGCCAGGAGGTTTTCTAGAGGGGGTAAATATTGTAGGATTGTCTCGTACATACCTCATTTTGAGAAATTCATGCGGTTCCTGAGACATTCTTTTTTACAAAGTTTATGCTTGATGGACCGCTCCCCTCTCCGACTACTTTTATGGGCAATTAATACTACAAACTCGTCGCAGGCTTGGATCCCGTGACTGACATGGTAGTAAAAAATCTTCCTCCAGCGCTTTGTGTTCAAAGCTTTTGTCTATAACGCTTCCCAAGAAATCTTCAGTGATCACAAGTCATTTTATAATTTCAGCATGGTAGAGATGTATCAACGCTTGCATTAAGGCGAAAAAATTGTATGAATCAAAAAGCCAGTTGGTATTTTAGAAGGAAGGGGGGCAAAAACTGTAGGGATGTCTCAAACATGCATTATCTTGAAGAATTCATCCTGTTCCTGTAAAATTCTTTTTATAAAATTTAATACTTGATAGGTGGATCCCCCCTCCTGCATTACTTTGCTAGGCTATTGTTACTAAAATATTGTCACAGCATTGAGCCGCCTGTCACTGACATAATGGTGAGCGGTTGTCCTGTGGCGCACTGTGTTGAAACATTCTGCATATGGCGCTTCCTAAGAAATCTTCAGTAATATTAAGTAGTTTTTATAATCTAATCCCAGCATGGTAAAGCATGCACCTTTTTGTTGCTATCACGTGGGCTATCAAGTATAATTGCAATCGGAACATGGTTCTTTTCCAACCGGAGGATTGTCTTATATGCTGCCAACTATTGGCGGATGGGATCTACTGGACAATTTAAATAACCAACAGAACCTAAGAACAAAATATTTGAAGGAGCCATAGAAATCCCCTTGTATGTTCACAACAAGGACCGGTGCCTCCACCTCTCCCCCCCCCCCCAACGTTCAGATCATTGTCATTTTACCCATAGTTTTTAGTATTGTCCAAATAAGTGGTCTATATTTAAGTTAGTTTAAACCGAAGTCCCTTACGTAAGCAGCCTCCAATGATTTTGGAGAAAATGCTTTGTCAGGAATAATTTCAATTCAGCATAGGGCAATTTCAATGTGTAATGGTGGGTAGGGTAAACAGTTGTCAAGGTTATCTGCTGTATTAACAGTGAAAAATTTGTATCTAGTTAGGATGCCTAATATAGGGTAGGAGCATGGAATTTGGAAATCCAGATTTGTACCAGCAAATAAACGGTCTTTTGGGGTCAGATGATTTAAGAAGTGAAATTCTATAGCAATGGTTAACAACTTGAATCGTTTGCTAGAATCTTACTTATTTGTACAGTAAAGTATTTGGGTGTAGGATATTACTAACCTTTAAACTTTGTGTAGAGCTGTAATATCCAAAAAAAAACCGTTCCTTGTTTTTTACGAAAATTTCTTGTTTCCTCGTTTGTACAAAAAGTTGATGATAAAGTCTTATCTAAATTAGTAATGTTATGATAGTATCCTTCACATTTTAATTTCGTTTTGGGGCAGTGTTGGGAATATCAGAATTAATGTTTCTGATAAGTTAAAGATAGCCTACTTATAATTAATTTCTTTATAAAAGAAAATTCCTGCAGTTTCCTTTTCTTATTCAGCCTTCTGAAACGGCGGATGCGTATGCGAATTCAAATATTACTATAACGTCGTCATAAAATTCCTTTGAGAAGTCGGCCAATAAGCTAAAAATTAAAAAAAAAGTCATGGTCTTTGTGATTTTTCCTTAAATGAATTTTTCTACTTTGAACCGAAACAAAGAGGAGCCGAATGTTTGCCCATGTCTATTGCCCGTGTTTGCCCATATTTTTTAGCAAGCAATTTGAAATTCGGCTGCCAAAGTGAAATCCGACTTGTTCCAGATCTTATCTTTAACTTTAAAGAATAGATTACGTACATATATAGCACTGTCAATAAACGTTGAAAGTGAAGAATAAGCTAAAATAAGAAAGGAGCTGGAAAGTTTTGCTGCTTTTGGAAACTTTTTTAAAAAGAATATTCTCTTAACAGTTGGAACTTAGTTGGATTTTATCATGCATTTCACTGACCATGCCATTCATTGGATTCTTCTCCATATAAAGTTAAACACTTTTCAAAGAGGGGGTAAAGAGCATTTGTTAGTAGACTTATCTACCAATTCGAAATTTTATATTAAAAAGCAAATGCTATGATTGTGCAAAAGTAATGCCAGGATAAGAAATAACTCATAACTATTCAATTTGAAATAAAAAAATGGAATTTTTAATATTTGGCTTTAAGTAAAGACTCTGGACGATTCAGGTATTAGAATTATTCCCAAGGGACTGGCCAAAAGAATTTAAGAACTTCTTTTCAGCTATTTTGTAACACCAAAGCAGGGTTTTGCTTTTGCTAAATCTTATAACTTTACGAATTTTTCTTTTGACAGCGAACTCATATTTTCAACCCGTAAATCATGAGTTCATTTTTTTGGATTTGGCTCGTTTTAATGCCAAAGTCCCCAATTTTCATTTTTACCATAATTGGTTACTCCTAAGAGAATACCGAATAAATTTTATATATGCGGTTATTTAGAGCCTTGTTAGTTAACTTTAGGAACTCACTTTGCGAAGTGTGTTCGTTTCGGTACTAATTTGTAGAGTTTTTTTAAGATTTTTCTTTCTTTTTTTTTTTGGAAATATATCTTTGACTTAATAAACTATCCTAGAATTGTCGTTTTGGCTGTTCATTCCTGTCTCTCCCCCCCCCCCCCTCTGGTTCAGTTGTGGATATCCTCTCAGGCCTTCTATGCCCCTCTGCAGTCTCCGCCCATGCTTCTTCCATAAGGCATACATCCTCCTGGATTAGGTTACTCGGAAATTTCGTGATCGTTGGAGCCAAAAGCTGTTCATACAACTGGCTGTTAGTATTCGCACTAACAATTTCTTTTAGCAAATGTTGAATCATTCATCTGAGGATAGTCCATAGTGGAAAACGAACTCTTTTCGAGAACTATTCATCCAAGAGTGATTTTCGATCTGAAATGGGATATTTATTTACAACTGACCGTGAAATATTGTATATGTTAAGAATTTCAGTCCTTGTAGATTTAGTGTTTAAATCGTTTGTATAATGTAGATTGAGTTCTTATTTTTGTAAGTTTTATATTTCTTTTCGTTTCTCATTAAAAACTGTTTGGTTCTTTTTTTTTTGAATCGAATGACTTATGCTTATGTTAAGGTCACATGGAAATGTGTCATTTCAGCAGCATGTAAGTACTTCTATGCAGCCGGCAGGGCAGTGAAGACAAATTAGAAACTGAACCGATCAATTTGTGCTATCATCTCTGTGCTATCTTCTATCATTTGGGATTTTTCGGGGAGGGGTCATATTTCGACATTTTCACGATTTTTCTACTATTTCTGAAGTTTTTTCTATAATTTTCCATTTTATTTCCGCGGACTCGAAGTTCTCCTGGGCACGTTCCTGCACAGAAGTTTATGTTTTTCATAATTCGTTTGTTTCCTTTCTTCACTTCAAATATATTTGACAAAATCAAGCTTTTGATGCTAATTTTGTTTTGTCACTCCTTTAAGGCCTGAAAACATATTTTTCTTAAGGATGATTGAGGTTCTTCAGTTTTCTTCAGTTTTTTGTTCTTCTTTTAGATGGTATTGTTTTTCAGTTTTAAGCTATAAAACCAGAGACGAAAATTAATTATGGTCGTCGTGGCAGCTGCAATCTAGTATGGAGCTAAGCCAAAGAACCGTATTAGTTACAACTGTAAAAATGAGTTGAATACTACTACTAACAACAACTCACCACAGCACCAAGCCGCCTGAGGCAAACACAGCTACGCACGCTCTTCCTCCTTTTCACACCCTCCCAGGAAGTTTCTATTTCCTTTAAATCTTTCTTTATGACGTCCTCCCACCCCATACGAGGACGACCCGCTTTCCGTTTAGCCCTTGACGGTTGGCCGAAAAGGACAATCTTCGGCAATCTGTCATACTTCATCCACACAACGTGCCCTAGCCATCTCAACCTATCTTTCATTATAGGCCTAGAAATCGGGATTGAACCACATTTTTCGTACAGCCTACTCTTTGAAATACGGTCAGTCAGCTGGGTACCCAGAGCAATACGTAGGCAATTTCTCTGGAAAACATCTAGCAAATCTTCATCCGCTTTTCGGAGCGCCCATGCTTCAGAGCCATATTTGGCCACTGTTATCACTGTAGCTTCTAGTATTCTAATTTTGGTTTGCAGACTTATCTTCCTATTCTTCCAAACTTTTTTTAACCGTGAAAAAAAAAACACCCTGAGCCTTGGCTATTCTACTTTTAACATCTTCATTGCTCCCACCGTCTCTACTAATAATACTACCAAGGTAAGTGAAGCTGCCCACTTGATCAATCTTTTCGTTACCCAACGTCACCTTTTCACCTTCACTTATTCCTAGCCTTATTGACTTAGTCTTCTTAACATTAATTTTCAAACCTATTCAAGCACCCTGAACTCGCAAAACCTCTAAAAGTCCATTCATGTTGCTCACACTTTCATCTAGGATGCTTAAATCATCAGCATAATCTAAGTCAAGGAGAGATTCTCCTACCAATTTGATTCTGTGGTCTCCCATTGCCTTTCCTGTGCTCCTTAAGACAAAGTTCATCAAAATAATCCATATAAAGGGGGATAGAACAAAACTCTGCTTAAATCCTGATTTAATACAAAACCAGCTGCTATCCGAAAAATCAGTGGGTAAATGGGGAATTGATGCTTGGTCATGCATTCGTAATTCGAGTTATATTTTACTTTAAGTAAAATTTCACTATGTGATGCTCTCAGTAAGAAGCAGCGATTTTGGAAGGACTTCAGAATGGTTTATCTTGCCTAACCCGCTATATAAGGGACAAAAAAAGATTTGATTACTTTTTTAAATGTAAGACTTCGAGACCAGCAATAAACTATATTAAAACACCGGTTGGAGTAAAAAACTCGATCCATCTATTTCTTATTATAATATATGTTTAACCGTTCTTTTTAAAATCTTATAAATGTCGTCTCACGGATAATCGACGACGCAAGTGTCACACGAGCAAAACTACAAGTTCTTAGGATCTATATCCACAATTCTAGGAGTTTCTATTTGACGGTCTCACCCGCACGTGTCATACGGGAGGAAGTTAATTCCAAGAAAGGTGCAATTTTCTTTAAAAGACAGTGACAAACTAACAAATATATGAGAATACTTTTGCTATAGAGGCAACGTCCCTCCTTAGCAAGATAGAAAACTCACAAACGTAATTGAAAAAGATGATGATTACGCGATCAGAGCAACATTCAAAGAGTCTCAACATCATCAGTCCAAGCGGGTCAGCTTAGATTAGGTCTTGCTAGTTTTTTAATCTCGGGTCACGCTTATGCTTCAAGGTTTTGATTTCATACGCATGTTAAGTGCGACAAAACACGAATGTTTTGCTAACATCCGAGAATCTAAAAGATTTAAAATACGAGATAGAATGGAAAGCGGAAATGATCAGGGTTCCGACATCGTGGCTAAAATCCATAATGCATTGCTCAAAATTCGCATTGCATATCGAAACAAAACACGCGTTTTAAGTGGATAAGCCTAGGGGCGACATTTAGAGGGGGGCTGGCTGGGGCTATAGCCCCACCCTGATTTTAGGAGGGGCCCCAAATTAGCTGTCACAATTTCTGTCAATTTGATTTGAACTTTGAAAAAACAAATTGTGTAAAAAAGTGTTCTCAATTAAAACAAATTCGTTTCTAATATAGCTGTACTTCACAACAATATACAGTGGGCGTCATTCCCAAACATTTGTTTATTATTCCTATTTCGTATACTGCAACACATTTTTATTGCCTTGTTGATACAGCCACGGAGACCAACTTTCATTTTAATCAAGTAATTGACCGAGGATCCGTAATAAAATAATACATGTCGGTTACGTGATTCTGGAGCAGTGGTCCCCTCTACAATGCCGTATCCAGGGGATGGGGGGGGTGTTTTTTTAAGTTTTAAAGTTGTAAAGTTTTATTGATATTTAGTGAAAAGGCTCTTGTGAAATCATTGGATTTCAATGCTATGGTTGATATTTTTGGAAAAATGAGACCTTGACCGCTCCTAGTGCTGAAATAAAACTTTGAATTACTTTCCAACTTAAATTCTCTCTGTATTCATTAAACACTTTTAAATTGCTTCTTATTATTATTAGTCGATTTTGGAAGAGACCTATACTAACCACTGTGAAGAAATATTGATCTTCAACAACTGTGAGCCAGACAGTTTAGGGGCCCACAGAGGTTGCTTAGCCCCCCCCCCCCTAGTTCAGAATGAAATGACGCCACTGGATAAGCCTATAGTGTACAAAAGTAATGGGCTATTGGATTTTTCTTATCAATACAGTGCAACAAACAGTTTGAACATGGTCATCTTCTTTCTTTGAAATTAGTGGTTAACTGTGATGCGGAAGTTAATTTTAACTGGGCTCATTCATGCATAGCATAAAAGAACATTTATATTAAAAAAATCGGAAGCGAGGTACCTTCCATTAAGTTGAGGGAGACCATCAATGACACTTC
>JAQQPU010001071.1:60063-89639 GCA_029168905.1 Artemia sp. Kazakhstan ARC1039
AAAAAAAAAAAAAAAAAAAAAAAAAGGACTGTCATCCTAATCCAGCAATTGAGATAAATGTCCACTTGGACAAGGTTTTAACCTTACTCATCCATCCAATTACCCAGGACAAAACAGTATAACCGAACCATCAACCAAATCGAAATGTCCAAATCCATGCAAAGTCGCCATCAATAAATGTAAGTCGTTGTAAATTTACAAGCAAAGGCACCTGAAAATAGTTCCAAGTAGTAACCTTTCATTAGGGCTCATCAGAAGAATACCACCTGCCTTAAAGGGTTTCGAGGCTTTACTTTCTTTACCCGGCACGGTGGAGCTTCTACCATAAGATCTTTATGGTATCCCCATGTTAGGTAAAACTTGTGAAATACATGCATACTAGTAAAACTATTCAAAAAATACATACAGAATAAGATTGGTTCTATTCCTAGTGAAATTCCATGGGTCAATGAAAGGCAAAACAATTCTGGAACAATTAAAGACTGGTCCGGACGTGAGTTATAAAAGGGTTTTATTGGTATCCGGAACCAATTATAGATTTAAAGTCCTTCAAGCTGGTTTGAAAACAATGTACAAATACAAAATTCCAAAAAAGGAAAGTGAAAGAGAAATTATATTATAATATCATTCAGTATTTCTTTATAATTTTTTGTATATTTACCTTAAAGTTCATGATACAGACAACTAATTTTTTTTAATTGCCAACTAATTTTATTAGCAGAAAAACCTCTTAACACCAGGTTTTGGTTAAGCATTTTACATCTATTTTTAAAATCTGTGTAATTACTGCAAATTCTTGCATACCTAAATAATTGGGAATAATAAGCTGAATAAGTAATATTTGATTGTATATCAAACAGTTCGTGGTAACGAACTGTAAGTAAGGAGCGACCCGGCTCAATGGTAACCGAAACTGTAGAAAATGGAATTTTGATACCAATAGATACATCAAAAGAATCAGATTTTAATGCTGATCTCAAAATATATAAGTTTTATCAAGTTTAGTCCTACCTATCAAAAGTTACTCGCCTGAGAAAATTTGGCTGATTTTCGAAAAAAGGGGGAAAGACACCCTAAAAGTTATAGAACCTTAATGAAAATCACACCATCATATTCAGCGTATCAGAGAACCCTACTGCGGAGGTTTCAAGCTCCTATGTACAAAAATGTGAAATTTTGCATTTTTTGCCAGAAGAAAGATCACGGATGCGTGTTTATTTATTTGTTTGTTTGTTGTTTTTTCCCCAGGGGTGATCGTATCGACCCAGTGGTCCTAGAATATTTTGGGAGGGCTCATTCAAACGGAAATTAAAAGTTCTAGTGCTCTTTTTAAGTGACCAAAAAAATGGAGGGCAACTAGGCCCCCTCCCACGCTCATTTTTTTCCCAAAGTCACCCGATCAAAATTTTGAGATAGCCATTTTGTTCAGCATGGTCGAAAATATGATAACTATGTCTTTTAGGATGACTTAATCCCCAGAAGTCCCCGGGGGGAGGGCTGAAAGTTATGAACTTTACCCAATGTTAACATATAGTATTGGTTATTGGGAAGTATACAGACGTTTTCAGAGGGGATTTTTTCTGGTAGTGGGGGGAGTGGGTCGGGGGTTATGTGGGAGGATCTTACCATGAAGGAAGTTTTCATGGGAGAAGGGACGTTGCTATGAAAGGGGCGCCGGATTTCCCAGCATTATTTAAATAAAGATCAGAAATTATATATAAAAAAACAAGTTTTTTAACTGAAAGTAAGGAGCAACATCAAAACTTAAAACGACAGAAAACATTCCGTATATGATTGGGTTCATCCCCTAGTCAATACCTCGCTGTTTAAGCCAAAGATTATTTAGTACTTTCATAAGAGCTATTTATTCTAATTAACGGCATTTGTGATTAAGGGGTCATTTTTAAAGAATTGGAACAAAATTTGAACTTTAGCTTAAAGAGCAAGGTATTGACTAGGGGACGAACCCTCTAATATATGTATTAAAAATATAAGAATATAGAGGTTCGTTACGCACGTTAATTCGTAAGTTACGTATATTTATTACTAATAAAACGTTCGTAAATAAAATTAAACAGGTTTCGAGAAAGCCATTTAACCAAATAAAAGTAAAATTAATATTCAATTTTTTTTTATTATTCATGTACGGTGAGCCAAAATCAAAACCTGCATTAATTCAAAAACGTTCAAAAATTAAATTAAAAAAAACAAGTTTTTTTTTAACTGAAAGTAAGGAACAACGTTAAAACTTAAAACGAACAGAAATGATTCCGTGTATGAAAGGGGCTGTCCCCTCCTCAACACCTCGCTCTTTACGCTAAAGTTTGACTTTCTCACAACTTTATTCTTTTAAACAATGAAAAACTTTAGCGTAAGGAGCGAGGCGTTGAGGAGGGGACAGCCCCTTTCATATACGGAATAATTTCTGTTTGTTTTAAGTTTTAACGTCGTTCCTTACTTTCAGTTATTTTTTTTTTATTTATTTAATTACTTTCAAGGAACGGAAAATTAATTACTTCAAAATTAAAATCATCCTATGTATATATATGATAGATAACGTTTATAGAACCTTGCAAATGGGGATTGAAGGTATCATAATGTTAAACTTATAGGAAGAACAACATGAACCAATCATTTTTAATCGATGGAGTTTAGTTTAAAGCTTACTGTTTTTGTTCTTATAACTATGTAGCTACCCTACTCTCACAGGAATATCAACAAATAAATTATCCATTAAGCAGGAACTACGTATACATATTCCAAGTTGGAGGAAGGAAGTGATTTTTTTTTCAGGAGTAGGATTAAAAAATAGTTTTTGCTAGCCAACCATCATGTTTTTTCCGATTGCAAAACATTTTGTACTTTTATGTTTCTTTTCGGTCCTCTACGGGACGCCATAAATGTTTTTTCTCCTGTGGGTGCCCCGCTATCTTACTGAAACGTTTTAGAATTGATCTTAGACCTATCGACAGTAACAATAGCAGAAGTAAGAAGTCCCGAGATAGCGTTTGTTGTTACCAGTTTTTTTTATTGAAATTGGCATTTCTGGTTCAACTTATTTCTTGGACATGATGTCAATCGGATCCAGTGGCGTCGAATCAAGAGAATGTAGTAAAGGGCAAAGTGTGTTTTAGAAAATCTAGTATGAACAATTTTGGTGATTTCTTTTCAATTTCTTCAATGGAAATACATAATAACGCCGTTAAAAAAAAAAAGGTAAAGAATACGACGTTGGACTTTATAGTCCCTACCAGCGGTGCTGATTTCCGCTTCATGGCAATTCAGCCAGGAAGTGCAATGGGGAATTGGGAGCCAGCTATCTAGTGCTTTCGCACTCATTTTCTTTAAACCTTCCCCAGATTTCTCCACGTACCTACTGAGAGCTGGGTCAACTCTGGTTGAGCTTACGGAGCCACACTAACCCCCGTTCCAAAACAAATGACGGGCGACACCATGACTCAAACCTTGCGCTCAAGGACAGAAGATTTCAAGTCTAGCGAGCTAGCCACTCGAATAGGCCGGCTCCAATGGCATTTTTCAACGGAAATACCAAAAAAGGGATTTTTTTCAAAATCTGACACACCACAATTGATGCCCCTAGTCAGATCTTCAACCCCCTTATTCAGGAGGCAATGCTTCTTTTTGCTGCTGAAAATGGTGGAAATTGTTGCATCATTAAAGCTTTCCCTGACACATACTCTCGCCCTCAAATCTATCTGAAGATTGCTCTTCTGAAATCTAAGGAGCCGGTACACTTGTTGAAACACGAGAACATTGCCCGTCTTCTCGCACTTCTAATGGCATCAGTACCTCTCTCGTTTCAAATGCCGATGATATACTTAATATAAGTCAACTATTGAACGACTTTCTGACATAAACCCTCCCGAAAATTCCGAATTTCGTTGTCGTTTTCAGGAACAACCCTAATTGAATCGGAAATACCTAGAAAGTTCCAACTAATACTGGATTTTAACTAAGTTCAATGCTATTGAAGGAAGCATAATCCCATTTTGAATAATAGTGGTCACATTTTAGGATTGAATATTTTTATTTAAACACAAATACGTACATACAAGCTTGACAGACAGAGCAAATGCCGACTAGCATAATTGTAGTATATTAGTGGCATAGTGCTTGTACTTAAATACAAATAGTCAAATATCATTTTCTAATTTCAGAGCACAATAAATCATGCTTCTTCTCAAAGATTAACGTAAATTTAAAGAGCATTCCGGAATTTGAGGAAAGGTCTATTTTCAGAAGTCTGCAAGATTAATAATACCCGAAACTCAAATTTAGCAAGGAACTTGGCCTCAAAACTCGAAAGCTTCTCTATTGGACTAAAGCTAAAATTTCTCTAAGCAATAATTAATCAGGAATTTCAAAATTATTTCAAGTTAGTGCAATCTAGATGAATTAGTCCAGCTAGCTTAGAAAATTTTCCTTCTGGTGAAATGACAGGATATTTCCGAACCAGAATGACAGCAGCAATACCCAGGGTTAGAATCGTCTGAATGAGCCATGACAGAAAATGCACGAGTTAATGGCCATAGTACTTGATATGCAGACCACTAACCTTATCGACACTTTAAGACAGCTTCAATCTCAGCCTCTCTCCTATAATTCTCTCTTTATTTCTGTCTCTCTTTTAATCTGTTGGACAGCATAATTTGTTTTTGTTTTTTTTTTCGTTTCTCCCTAATCAGCAAATCGTGCATACCATTGATAGAATTAGAACTATACATAAAAAAGGTAAAAGTAAAAATATCAAATGGCTATTTAAATGTCATATTAAGGTTAACTTTTAAGGACTCGAAAACCGCTTTCCATAAATTTTAGTGTTTATCAGTACTTTTCAGACAAAACTGTATAATTCGTCTTTTTAGCCTTGAATCAACTGTGCTTCTTCCCTAGAAACAGTTGGGGAAAATATATTTTTAAAAAACTTCTTTTTCGGATGCTGATCAGAGGTCAGCGTAGCGCAGGTCCAGATCTTCTAATTCTCTGCCTCCGGCCGAAAGTGCAGTCCAGGTTGGGGGCAAATCTTCCGATGCTTCCCGTCCCCCCTCCAGGTTTCTACAGGTACCCATTTAGAGCTGAATCGACTCTTGCTGGGCTTACAGTCACACCACTGACTCGCGTTTCAAACCAAATAACCATCAACATCAGGTGACAACGAAATATCGCAGTCAATTAAAACATTTATGTATCAAAATTATATTATAGATAACTTTATCTCGAAGCATAGTCTAAATACGGAAAAATTGTATATCCAGCGCATAGACTGGCGGCGTCATTAAATCTCGATTGTCTCCAGTCAGTCTTGTTGAAGCCACAGCCTTGTTTCAGCATCGGTATCTTGTTTCCGTAAAAATGCATCGGGACTGGAATCACTACTATTAGCGGCATTAATGCGTTAACTGTGCACACTCGAACATCACTTTAGTGTACAATTATGTAAAAAAAAAAAACAGCAAAGATCTTGGTAATGCACCCCCCCCCCCGGGAAAATTCCCGACATCGCCCGGGCAAAGCCCCATGTGTACACGCATAATTAAGTATGAACATCGAGTGTTTCCGGGGCTAGCGACTCTTGGGAGGACTCAATTTTGATCAAGATCTAACAAAAGGCAAATTATGGAGAAAATGTAATATACAATAGGAAAAGCAGAAATCACAAGATTTTAGGCGGTACCGAAGGTCAAAAGGCCACTTCTAGCAACTGTTTGCCTTGAACCTTGCTGTGTCAGTAGTTTAAATTTTATTTCTAGCATTATTGTACTTTTTTAAGCAAAAGTAATAACGTTATTTTTTAATTTTCAACATTCAGGGAGACTATTTTCTCTCTCGATTTCAATATAGTTTTCAGTTATCTATCGAGCAAAAGAAATATTAGCCTACAAATATATCAAGTTAAAAAGAATTATCATGGCTCAGTAGTAAAGTTAGTTTGCTCCCTCCCCCCTCTCAGCAGCCCTATATGGCACCCACTCATATCGCTCGCTATGGCAGACAACCTCAGGCTTTCGGCACTCACACACTTTTTAAAGCTAGTCCTACAACAAATCACTAACCCAATAGCACCTTCAGCTCACTCGGGCATCCAGCCCTCGCAAATATAGCCTAACAATACCCTCCTATGCTCAGTTAAGTCGACAACTCAGCCATTAAGCCCACACAAACACTTAGTATTTTGATATTATATTTCCATTTTTCTTTCTTTTTCGGATTTTCCTAGCTTGTTTACATTATCATGGTTCTAAAATACTTCTTCATAAATTTTCAAGTTTCTAGCTTGATAATTTTAGCTTATTTTGAGTGTAGACGAAAAATTTCACACACACCTGATGTTACGATTGCCCGAAATTCCTCTAAAAAATAATATCTGTAAGAAAAGCGGTAGATATTCTACCGAGATATTTTTCAGGACTTTTCATCTTGCAATATATCATTTTTAAATCTTGAGCCTATTTATACCAGATTATTACCTCTTGTTGACTTAAAACACTTCTGGCTGGAACCCATGGTCGAGACTTGCGGGCATATATGTGACTGCTATTCCTTACATAAATAAAAAACATACATGTTTTCGTTTCGTTTAGTCTTCACTTGGCATTCAGGCCAGGTCCTTTTGAGTCAATTCTTGAGTCATTGGGACTATGATCATTCTGTGACTGACCACAGAAAGTAGTGTAAAAGCGCAACATCCAGTGAAAACGCAAAAACTTTTATTATCACGTTAAACCAAAAAGTTTATTTAGCAGCTTGTGCCTTACGCATCTGTGTAAGGACATTTCCAAGTTCTTCTCTCTTCTTTTTGGCACGAATATGAGTTCCAAGCTGAAAAAAGTTAAATCATATCACACACTGGTCAAACACTCAAGGACAGTAAAAATTGCAGTGTTAATACAAATTTGTACATTTTCTATCAAACCTTTCCTTTAGGAGATATTTGAAAAAATAAATTTTATAAATTTTTAACTGATCAATAAAATTTCGAATGCCCCCAAAAAACTGCAACCCTAACAAAACCTATTTCTTTTTTTTAAGTAAGACCATAATTAGAAAAAAAATATGGCGCTCCTGATTCAGATTTTTATGCTGAGTTAAGATATACAACTAAAAGTCTTTTATATTATTAGTCGTGATTTTTTTTTTGTTATGGCTTAGAAATTTAAGAAAAAAGAAACCCCTCATTTCTATTTTATCACATATATCAATGATGGAAAAAGCTGAAGTTCATAATTGAATGCATCATGAAGTTTCATAATGACTATCAAAATTTTCATTTAGGTTTGTTAATAACGGGCTAAGAGCCCGTTCTTGACGATCAAAACCCTGCTTCAGGGACAGAGAATCCTGCTTCAATCATGTTGATCAAAATAATTAGAATTCAATTTAAAGGGAATTCCTTTACTTTTCATTTATTCTTTTGTATAAAGCAATTAACAATCTGAAGTTTTCTAGGATTTCGCTTGGGGCAAACTCAATCCTTTCTAGTCCAGTGGACATTAGTAGTCATATGTTAACCTAAGAATCTTGGTCGCCCCGCAGCGATTCTGCTGGGCTTTCGCAATAGGCAAAACTCAGTGTTTGAAAATATCTCAGTGCCCCGGTTTGCCTACAAGTCCAGTGAACATTGTCCGTCATGAGTCAACCAAAAAATCTCGGTTACCCCCACTGCAATTCCAGTGGGCTTTCCAAGTAGGCAAATCTCATATAATACGAACAATCTCAGTCGCCCACTTGCCTGCAAGTCCTGTGGACATGGTTAGTCATAAATCTTTTTATCCTTTTTTGGTCTCCAATCGCCTTTAAATGGCTCACAAAACTGGTAGACTATTTGAATTCCCCTTACTGTGTGCCAATCTACCTGTTCTACCCTAGGATGATGATAGACTATCATCCAGAAGTGAAAACAAACACTTTTAAACAACTCTGAAGAAGTTATGCATGCTTTGCCCCTCAGAAAATCAAAGTTTTGAAAGCATATCTTTCACAGAGTATAAAAATTAGTGAAGATTCGCAAATGGCGAAACTATGGAGAAATGTGTCCAAAAAAGTGCTCAAAATGAAGAAAGAACTGTCTTACGGGTTTGATCAATGTCACTCACTGAAGGACCACCCTCAGGGGGAAGCGGTTACAACTTTGGTGGGCAATCAGCTAACTTAAAAACAAATTTATCTAAACAAGGGAACGTCAAAACAATTGCAAAACAAATACCAATGATTTGGGAAGCAGTTTAGGGTTTGAGGGAATTAATAGAGGGTTTTGGATGAATAAGTTGACCCCCCCTCCCCAAAAACAAAATGAAAAATAACATGCAGAAATGTACTTCTTCCTTATGCAATAGCTCTAAGAATACCTTTCGCTAAACTGGACCCTAAAATGCATTGGGCCCCTTCTCAGACGAAATCATTATTGTGCACCTAACTTCAGGAATACTTTCTGTATTTTATGGCTGCTGGATTTACTATGTTTGTAGTGTTTTGAGATACGGACAGTAAAGTTGATCAAATTAGTAAAGTTGAAAGGTATTCTTTTTAAGCTGTGTATTCATTTTTATTAAGGACGTGGAAGATTCAGGACATTTTTTACAATATTCCTGTACGCTATGATACCAGTAATAAACGAACCGCTTCTATTACAATCTCTAGAGAAAGACATACCAGCAAAATCTCTATTCTACAACTAAGGCCAAAAAGTCTGGTCTTCCAGAGGAATCAAGTCAATTAAATTTACACTTTGCTTTGAGGGATAAAAACCTAAAACTGTTTTCCCTTTTGTATTAAATTTACTGACCAAAAGTAGGTTTCCAGTAAAATTCTTCTTCTTCTTCTATTTAACAGCAGGCGGGCTTTTCAGTAAAACTATTTAGCCCTTTTCCTTTTGCTTCACTCTGTGGGCTACAGAGCTACTGGCTTGATTGCCTCATATTTATTAGATATATTCAGATATCTTTCAGCAGATCTTTCGACTCTAGGAGTTCAAATATAAGATGATAGATGTCGATTTCTATGCTCTGTGTGCAGGTATAGTTGGCTAGGCTCTTGGCTGATAGTGGGATTTTGTGGTGTTTGAAGTATTTTAACAGTTTACAAAGCAAGGTATGTTGTGCAGACGTCAGCATATTACATTCAAATAGGCAATGGTCAATTGTTTCATTATTCATATTACAATGCCTGCACAGAGGGGACAGGGGAATTGAACCACTTGAATTAGAAAGTTGTTTATATGAGAATGCAAGGAACTTTAGTCCATTTGTTCGAGAACGAATTCTATGATAAATTTTAGAAACATACTTATTGGGAAAGGGGGAAAGGATAGGATTAATCTTATTAAAATTAATATCTGATAGCCTCCATCGGTAAATATCTCTAATTGGAATTGGTCTCCCACTTGGCTGGTCAATATTTATAGCATTTTTTGCTATTTCATCAACCTGATGATTACCACTTATGCCAGAGTGGCTAGGAATGTACTGAAAGTAAGTTTTTATGCCACTTGAAGCAAGATTATCAATAATACTGTGACAATGATAAGTGTCAATGTCCAACTTATATTGAAGAGCAGAGGCCAGCAACTCAAGGCTTGATAAAGAGTCGGAATAGATGATAATATTATTCGAATTTTCAATCAAAGGTTGGTTTTGCTTAAGGTGTTCTAATGCCATGATTATGGCATTTAACTCAGCAGACATTATAGATAAATTATTAAATAATCTCTCGCCCATTGCAATTTTCAGGTGAGGAAGGAAAACACCACTTGCAACCTTCTCATTCATTTTTGACCCATCAACAAATATTTGGAAGTGATTATTATAGGCAATTGTATTAAGTTCTGCAAATTTTTTCTGGACAAAAGCAATGGGGGTTAAATCTTTATTCCATTTTGAAAATTCAGTATTTATTATGGGAAAATGACCAATTCCATGGAGGGGATTGGGGGAAAGTAGGTGCAATAGACTTTGATGGTACAGGGAACTTCTTTTGAATATTGGCATACTCATCTGCAATACCTCTATACATGGCTGGATTTCTTAACCAATTATGTAATGTGTGTGAGCTATTTGATTCAATTTTTGTAAGATGTTTTATCAAGAGAAAGCTACGTCTCTCCCTTATTGTAGTTAATCCACTCTCCATAAGCAGAAACTTGGTGCTTGTGGGTTTCCTAAGACCAAATATGAGACGTATTATATCATTTTGTGTTGTTTCAATTTTTTGCATATGGGTCTTTGCACATGCACCATAGACAATGAGCCCATAGTCAATATGGGGTCTTATATGTGATTTATAAAACTGGAGTAAGGTTTTCTCCTTACAACCCCAGGGTGTGGAAAGAAGTCTTTTTAGTATATTTGCTTTTCTATAACATTTTTTTATTGTGTTTGAAATGTGGAGGTGGAAATTAAGTTTTTGGTCAAGCATGAGACCTAGGTAATTAATATTATTATCTTCTGGAATAGTTGTTTTATTTAGAGTTAGTTTTGCATTAACATGGTTCCGCTTCCGGTGAAATTGGATTATTATTGACTTGGTGGGTGCAATGGGTAAATCTGAATGTTGAGAGAATTTTTCAAACTGGAAAAGTGACTTTTGCAGATTTGACTGTGCTATCTGAAAGGTGTTGCCAGATGACCATAGCACCAGATCATCAGCATATTGTAGATTCATGTGGGGTAGGTTCATGTCCCAGAGATATAGGGCAAAAAGGAGGCAACTGAGGACTGCTCCCTGAGGTAGGCCTTTGGATATTGTCTTTTGGGGTGAAGAGGCTGAACCAACACAAACAATGAAACTTCGCACTTCTATGAAGGATTTAATAAAGGATACTAGCTTAGGAGGTACTCCAAGGTTTGCAAGTTTATTTAAAAGGATTTGGTGGTTCACATTGTCATAAGCTCCTTCAAAATCTAGGAAAGATGCCACTAGGATATTATTTTTTGAGAAAGATTCATTTATTGCATTTGTTAGCAAAATGAAAGCATCTGTTGAGGAGTGGTATTTCCTGAATCCAGTTTGAGTGTGTGGGATCATGTTATTTTTCTCAACAAACCAGAGGAGTCTGTGATAAATCATTTTCTCCATTATTTTCCCCATCACAGGTGTAATCATTATGGGCCTATAAGACTCAGGGTTATCTTTTGGTTTATTTTTCTTTAGGATTGGTAGGAGGGACGAACATTTCCATATATTGGGGAACCTAGAAGATGCCCAAGCGTGATTATAACAATTTAGCAGTTCTTGTTTGTATGAAGGTATGAGATTCTTTATCCATGTAGGGTGTATATTGTCATAGCTACTGCTAGTTTTGGACCTAATATGATGTATTGCATTATTCAATTCCTGGATTGAAAATGGATTAGTTATGTACTCGGATCCTGGGCGTGGTTGGTAACTAGGGTTCATAGGAATTGTGGACAGTTTGCTTTGATTATTTGATGTTAGCTTATTAACAAAAAGAGTTGCAAATAGGTTAGCCTTTTCATTATCATTGTCATAATGGGTGTTATTATGTATAAGCTCATACAGGAGTGGGTTGGGAGAAGTCTTTTTCCCACATATGTGGCTTATGACTTTATGTATAATTGGCTCATTTGTTTCTCTGGAGAGATTATTTGCAAAATTATTCCAGTATTTATATTTAGCATCTATTATAGTCCTTTTTAGATTAGATTCTGCTTGTAATTTTTTAAATATGTAGTAGGTGTTGGTTTTTTTATGAATTCTGTCCTAGCTGCCTTTTTTATCCTCCATTTATTTAGGCACTCATTTGTCCACCATGCTTTAGGAATTTGTTTAGGGAATGTTTTCTTAGGTGTTGTCCTGGGGATAGCATGATTAGCTGTATTTATTAGTAAAGATGTCAACGCTTCAGCATGTGTGTCAACTGTTGTGTTAGAAATGCATGAACTTTGGGTGAAACTTGTAATTTCATCATTTAGCTTATTTTGGAAAATAGACCAATTTGCTTTAGTGTTGATATATTTGGATGTATGAGATAAAGTTTCAGCAGGTTCATTTAGGGAGCAAACTATAGCAAAGTGGTCTGTACATAGACTATCAATTTTATTTATGTAAATTTTGTTCAAAAAATTTAAAGACACAATTTGTAGGTCAATTGTGGAGAAATTGCCACTTTTGGGGTTGAAATAAGTATTCAGGTTTGGAGGGGTAGCAACAGCTAATTCATTATTATTTGAAGTCATATGCTCAATAAATTTACCAGCTTTATTTGCTGGTTTATTCCCCCACAAAACGCTGTGGGCACTGAAATCACCACAAATAATGATATTTTTTAACATATTAGAATTATTTATATAATTAAAGAAATCCTTGGCATCTGTAGTTTGGCCATTAGGGTTATAAAAGCTTATTATGTAGGTTTTTAAATTATTCAGCCAAACACTTATACCAATTACATCAACATCATTTTCAAAATCTGGAAAATTGATGCCACAAAATTTTATATTATTATTAACTAATAAAGCTACACCACCTCCTTTTCTCTCTGAAGATCTATCCTTTCTCAGGATAGTATATCCCAGAGACTTAATTTGTTGATTTTGGGTTAAATGAGTTTCCTGGAGGCAAGCAATATTAATGGAATTATTATTCAGAAATGATATTAGTTCATTTAGCTTATTTTCTGTGAGTGATCTTACCTTCCATTGGAGTATTGATAAATGTTGTGTTGTTGATTTATTCTTCATATGACTGTGTATCAATGTTCAGCTTTGTTAAAAGTAAAGCAAGATCTTTTTTTGCTTGAATGAGCATATCATCTGGGATGTAGATTTTTGCCAATTCTGCAATAATTTTTGTTTTCTGTAGTTGATGTATGTTCATGGCCTGAACTGCATTACAGTTTAGAATGAATAAGCATATATTTGGGGATTGCATTTTTGGTAGTGCATCCTGTTTGTTGGTTAAGGGATTGATTCCTGGTAGTGTTTCTGGTTTGTTTCTTCTTGGGAGGTAGGGCCAGGCTGGCCTCATCTCACCGGACAAGGAGGCTTGTTGGCTTGGTGATTCCTTTTGATAGGGATTTGAGCTAGGGGGCTTAGAAGATGTTGTTTTATATGGGGTGCTTGATGCATTGGGGGCATTTGACTTGGGGGTTTTGGTTGGTTTCATTACAGGCTTTATTTGGTATTGTTGGGCAGCATTTGCTTCCATTGCTGCAAAGGGGTATGGGATGGCCTTCTCTGTTGATATTTGGAGTGTTAGAGCTCTTTTCTTGTATGCAGGGCATAATGATTTATTTGTAGATTCATGTGGGCCTTTGCAATTGATGCATGCAGGCTGAGTGTTGTTACAAGTTGTCAGCTCTTTAGGATGGAAAGATTTACAATTACTACACTCTTGGAGAATTTCATTGCATTTGTTTGTCGTGTGTCCCAGTTTGAAACACTTCTGACACTGAATAGGCTTAGGTTTGTATTCCTTGTGTGGTTTGATTTGCCCAAATAGGAATAATTTTTCTGGGATATCAATTTTATCCTTCAGTGTGAATAAGAAGGATCTACTAGTTTTTAGGCCATTAGAGTTAGGTTTTCCAAGTTGGGTAACATCCTCAACTGGGATTGTGTTTCCAGTCCTATCTGAAAGGCCTTCTTTTAACTCCTGAGTAGATATCTCTGGGGGAACATTATAAACTACTATTTTTGTTGGTGATTGTTTTGGGTTCCAATTAGATGCAATAATTGGGGTATTCAGAAGGGATTTAAGGTTAATTATTGTATCTGCTGATTTCTGATCTTCTACAGCTATTAGCAGAGATCCATCACGGTTAATGTTAAGAGAGAACATTGATTTTAGCAATTTAAAAATTGCAACTCTTATTGCAGTGATCATTTTTATTACAAAGGGGGTAGTGGGAGTAATTTTAAGGTAAATTCCTAAGTTTTTGGAGGGAGGATCTTGGGCAGGGAGAGGGGAAATGCTTTTAATTGGGGAGATTTTTTTCCTTTTTTTAGAACTTCTAGAGGACCTCTTGAAACCCATTATCATCATTTATGGTTACATTAACCCCTACACTTATCATTGTCCTATTCTCCGAATTGGAGCTATCATTAGAACTTTGATATAGGGTGCTTGACCAGCCAGGATGGGTATCTTTCACTATGACACTTTCACTGGAATTTGATTTGGGATCTGGGGGGGACTTTTTTTTTGGAGGACTTCTAATCATTGCCTATTGGAAAAAGCTTTAAATACAAAAATAAAACTAAAACAAGAAGGGAAAATAGATGATATCAAACCGTCTGCACTATACTATGGGGAGGATAAACACCACAGTATAGCCCTGAGGATGAGTTGAGCAGAATTGGTTTAGTACAACTGCTGATTAGAAGAGATAATAATCACAAGAAAATATATTTCGATTTTCTTATAAGGTTGCTGTTGTGTTGAAATGTTTGCAATGTTTGCAGATTAAACAAATATAGTTTACATACCTAACAGAAAAGAAACGAAAAACTAAACATCTCATGCATATGTTTGACAAAAACTTAATCCAGAGAATAGGGAATAAAGAAAGTAGGGAATAAAAGATTTATTGGAACTACAAACCAAACGTAATTGACATTTTTTTTTTAAAGAGTAGAATGACAGGGATCCTTCAGTAGCTGCTACTTCATTGTGGTTTCATACCCGTTTTATGTACAAAGGAAAATAAGAAAAGTCTCTTAGTAAAAAGTTCCAAAATATGTATATATCATGAAGTTTCTACTAATTTCCGGTACGGTAAGACATACATTACTCTAAAAGACACAGCTAAATATTTTCCAATGGACTAAGCAGCTCATATCCTTAAAAACTAGACAGCCTCCCAGGGGAAATTCCCTAAATGTTGGCAAAACAATAACTTCCGGTTTTTGATAACCCCTATTTTTTTTAGTGATTACAAAACCCCTGGGTATTTCTCCAAGGGGGTAGGGAAGGTTGAACACTCAACATGATTTTTTTGTGCTTTTGAAGTTCGGGAGCAACTGAAATGTCTATTGAAAGGTTTTGTATTTAGCTTTCATCACTCTATTAATTCTAGAGAACCTCGCTCTTTAAAATTTACCTAAAAATGCTCAAAGTAAGAATTGGTGCTCCAGGAAAAGTATGAAGAAAAAAGGAGATTGAAGTACCATTTTTGCAAATTGTGAACCTGTAATTAATTTTTCTTCTAGTTTTTCATCAAATGTACCAATAACACTTATCTTACCCTCTTTTTCAGGAATTTCAGCGCCCTCTTATCTTTGGAAACTTTCAGCAACTCCATGGCACGTTTTTCATACGGAGCATGCCCCACAACTTCTGTCACTATACTTTTGATGAACTTATTGTGCTTTGACTGTTTCTGAAAGAGAATTATTGACGCTGTTAAAGAGGAATTGCCAAAGAATTTGCAATTCAGAGAAACGGGAAATGATGTAAAAAATATTGTAGATTGTGGGGTAACTAGAGACATTCTTTTCTATTAGTTTATTCTTGTTTTTCTAAAATTGCACCATATATACCAAAAAAGAAAAAAAACAGCTAACTAGACTCATCAAAAACATTTGTTACTTGTGTATAGGGCAGCTAACATCCTTGTCTAGATCCCAACTTCATTCAACATCGTTTATATAAATTTTGGTAGCTAGAACTGTTCAAAGCATCTCCAGTAAGTCTGTCTAGGCCATAGGATCTCAAATTGAGCTACCAGGAAAACATCCTTAGGCAAAACACAATTTGCCACCAGATAGCTTCTAACTTTCGACACGAGTTAGTATTGAAATATTTTAAGCTTATTGATTTTAGATACGATACTAATGTTGCAAAGAAGACACAACTTGACCTCCGCTGACACAGCCCTGTTATATGTCTGCAGCAACTGAGTCGTACAGCACACAAGCAATGATGGCTATAGTATCGGATTTAAACCTTCTAAAAGTGCCAACAAAGTCCTAGATGATAGTCCATATCAGATCAATTGAATCCAATAGGCCCTTCTTATAAATGGAGAAAACAAGACTTAAGCGTATTTCTCACACAGGTCAAATCAAGCATGGACATTCAAGGCCAGAATTTGAAGCTCTTGGCCAGGTTTTGCCAACTCAATTCCGCCAACCGCTCACCAGAGGTAAGATCGGTTGCAGACTATGCAAAAACACAATTCTGATCCTTGGTATTGATTCCCGCTTCCTATCCTGCTTAGGTTGGATCAAACTTCCCCTTCTGGACAATGCATTTATGATAAGAATATAGGGATCACACTTCCTCCTCTACCACAATTAGAGCCAATCAAGGGCTCCAAACGGACACCATTAGGACATTAACTGTTACTTTAACTATTATTGATTGAGATCAAACAGCCCCCTTTGTCCATACCCCATTGAAAAGAATTTAGGGATCCCCTCCAAAAGCAACACACTTTACTTACCACCCAACTCATTCAACCACCCATTCTCGTAAATAGTATTCTGAGAATTCAGGAGCGTCCTCCAAAAACAAAGATTGGATTACGAACAGATACCAAAAAACACAAATGATATACTAACACTTACTTCCCATCAAGTTTGGTTAGAATCCAACGTCTGCTACCAGAAGACATGCTGATAGCAAAACTTAGGGATCCCTTCCTGTGCCTTCATAGGGAGTGACATACCCTCCTGGTTACTGTTCTAATCACTTGAATTTAGGTATACCAGTCGTTGGACTGAGCCCTGATCCCCTAAAGGCATAACTAGGATATTAGCTCTTACTTCCCATGAAGTTTTTTTTTTATCTGACAAACCCTTATGGTAAATATCATGGTTACAACAATGCAGGTATCCCTTTCCCACAGACAGGTTGGATCAGGTACACCTCCCTATAGCAGGACTAGGGACGATTTATCTTACTTCTTGCTAAGTTAGGGTCTAAATCTGATTTCTTACCAAGTTTCTGTAAGAACTGACAGCCCCTTCCATCCTCATGACAAAAATCTAGAAGACCTCCTTCCTCATCATAAATCAGATTGGGTACAAATTCCCACAAGACCTAACTATGGCACTTGCTCTTACTTCCCACCAAGTCTAGTTGAGATCTAACAGCCACTTTTGCTAGATATCCTGATGACAAGAGTCTAGCCCCCCCCCCCCCCCCCCCCCTACCAAGGTCAGGTCATACATGGACCCCAAAACAGTATAAATACAACATTTACTTTAACATCCCATTAGACTTGGTTTCAATCTTGGGTCTTGAAGTGATAGTTTTTGTTCTACACATGTCCAATAGAAAATAATCCCTATGGAAGTTCACTTTTCAAACTAAGACAGTTTTGTTACACTTCTTGCTTATAGCATTTATTAGGCTAAAATTCCAAAAATTACATTTTTTTATGAGACTACTTTAAAATTTGCCCACTTCAAATAGCCTTTTGGTCTCCATTTCATAACCCCCATACTGGGAAAAAATGTCAAATTTCTATTTTTTTATAACATTGAACTAGTTTAAAAAAAGCTACAGCAGCATTAGCATTGTTTCACAACACAGTGAAACAAAGTATGTTAATAGAAGTTTAGCAAATGTCAATTTGAATACAAAAATCACTAATTTGTTTTCTAAACCTGTTTAGTAAAATAAAAATGTTTTTTCTTTATGTTTTAGTTGCTTTTTCTTTTGCTGTTCCTTTTTTAATGATAAAGCCAACAGCTCAACTTTATAAACTGTCAAATAAGTCTGCATTAAAAAGTCTTTTCCCATGAAGAATCACAATAGAGATAATAAGGTGCTTTAACTACAATGTATTCCAATGAATTCTAGGAGGTAAATGATGAAGCAGCAACTTACACCTATCCTTCTGGAAGGTCTTGGGGCCTGGACATTTTTTGTAGTTTTATGCCCTTTGTTTAGGCCAACTGCCAAATCAAAGTTTTTCTTCACCATCTATAAATGAGAAAATTATTAACAAGCATATCCAATCAGAATATAAGGTAAAGGAAACATTTTCCATTAAAACTATGTACATTTTCAAAATAATAAAGACACCAACATAAGGGGAGACATAGGCATATATCTTCCCTTGAATAGCCCAAAAAATTTCCCTATTAGACATATTATGGCCTAAAAATTGCATTTTTGAACCTCCTCCACTACACCTTTAATGACAAATAATAAAACTAGGTCAGATATAAACTAACTAATAGACATAAGATCAAATGAGGGAAGGAAAGGTGATCTCATATTATTGTGAAATAAATTCTTCAATGCAATTACATGCCCCCTTTGGCGTCAGTAAACTATTGAGGCCAGGTTAAGTTTCTTCAAGCGGACAGGGTATGTCATATCTCTATGTGGAGCTGATAATTTAGTAGATCTCCTTCTAATAATCCAATGTCACTTTTATATGAAGAGTTGCTGACTGGGTAACCAAACTCCAGATGAGGGCAAACAAGAGCTGTGTACAATTTTTAACTACCAAGAGATGGTGAGAAGAAATTGTTTGTTTGATCAGATCAAGAGCTCGATTAGCCTTAGAGACCTGTACTTGTGTGACAGTGGAATTTAAGCACTGTATCAACAATTACACCCAGGTCTCTCTCATTATCTACTGAGTCCAAATTGATAACTTGACCTGAAGCATTTTGCATGTAATATGTCTGCACAGGATTGTTTGGTCCCATATAGATAACTTTGCACTTCAGTAGGTTATAGTTCATAAGCCATGTATGAGCCCAGTGAGCAAGGTGATTATGGTCTGCCTGAGGTCCTCTTGATTTGATAGGAATTAGTTTCATCAGTGTATTTAGCACTAGTTGCTGATCTATTTCAACTTCAGTCATCTCTTTAGTAATAGATCTAGTTGGTATGTAAGGGTGGCTTGAGGAAGTGGCACTTGAGAAGTTATTTGCAAAAGAAGAATTGAAATAATTAGCAATGTCTATAGGATTATTCAACATTAATCTGTTATCAGAAAGAATTTGATGGATTTTGTGCCTTCCAGGGTTTGATAATGACACATACCTCCAGAAGCTCTTAGGATTCTTTTTACTCCCACAGCCAGTTTCTTTTCATGATCAGCTAGTAGCTTCTGAGCAACATTTCTAATCTTATTACAAAATTTTTTGAATGCTGTTAGATGAATCTCTTTCTCTGTCCTTTTATAAAGGGCCCAAAATTATTTTTTCGGTCTACTGCACCTCTTAACCTCTCTTGTCATTACTGGTAAAATTCTTGGCCTAATCCTATAATTGACTGTTGTACATTTCTTCTATGAGCTTCATCTTGAAACTGAACCATGACTGTACAGGATCATTACATTCTTAATTAAAGTTTTCCAGCCCACTGTTGACAACCCTTCTCTAATCATTGCATAATCAGTGAAGGTTCTTTTGATTTTACCATTTAGTATAGGAGGCAATGATAATGAAACATGCAAGGTTAAATGACCTGACAAACGAACAGTCAGTAAGTACTCAATTGACTGGTAAATATCAGGATTATTTGATAAAATCAGATCTAAAAGTGTGGGGACTTGACCATCTCCAAAATGAGTAGGCTGATCAACCAATTGAAACAGGTTAAGATCTGCTAGGGCATTTATTGTAATTAGTGCCAGGTTATTATTACCAATGAAGCTGTATCTCAATCCAATTGACATCAGGTATATTGAAGTCACCTGTTAAAATAAATGAATTATGTTGTTTATTACACACTCTAAATAGTAAATCATCAAGAATTCTATGCAGATCAATCTGATTGGGAGCCAAGGGACTCCAATATATAGATCTAATAATGAGCTTTCTGGTTGATAAATGACACAACAAAAACACTCTCGACCCAAACATGATCACTGAAAAATGAGGGAAATTTTATCTGTTTTGTACCTTAATAGCTTCTCTAATGTAAATGGCAACTCCTCTTCTGCATCCATTTGTTAAGAGGCTAGATATAACATTGTAGCCAAGGATTTGCATGTGAGAAATATCCAAAGGGATGACAGAATTCTTGAGACTAATCTTGGTAATACAGAAAGTAACAATTTCATGGCTATCAAGGAGAATTTTTATTTCAGGCAGTTTGTTAGTAATGCAGTCTACATTTGTGCTCACCAGGCCTAACAATTCCTCATCTTTATCCTTACTTAAGTTGTGTCGTGAATTATTTGAGCTGGAAAAGATATTGATTGAATTTGATAAATTATTGGGATAAACAATAGACAGACGAAGATAGGGGAACAGTTAGTTGGGCTGACATCCCCCTGTCAGTGACCAGTTTTTTGGGATCTGAGCTGAACATGATGGTTGGTACTTATTCATAATTTGGGTGAAGCAAGCATAAAATAGGTTGATCTGATAAAAAAAATTTAGGGGGGGGGGCAAAATAGGTTGATCCAATAAACTTGCATTAGGAGCAAGTTTAATTAATACAAACTTGAGTTAATTAAGTAAATTACACTACTTTAGACTACACTAGGGGGGCGCCCCCCTGGATCCGCCACTGTAAGAGGCACATATCAGATAGTAGGTTTCCACTATTAGGGGGTTGGGTTGATGCTCCTTGCCTATATTCTTTCCTTTATGAGAGTATTAATGGGGGATAATCCTTCTTATTGATGCAAAGGGGAGATATACCCTTTGTTTGTGTTTGGATTTTTCCTATTTTTGCTTTCCTCAAGGCTTGGTGAAGGGGGCAATGGGGAGTGCTGGCTGCTCAAGGGGTATTTGACTGATTGACACCAATGGAATAGGTACTGGAGATATTAGACGTGTTTGAGACTTGACTCTGTATTGCTATAGCCTCTAAAGTGGCAAAACTGTAAGGTATTGACCTTTCTTTGGCGATTTTTAGAGTGGCAGCTCTTGGTTTGTATGATGGACATTTAAACTTATAATCCAATCAATGAGGGCCTTTGCAGTTAATACATCTGGGTTCTTCTTTGGGGCAGGTAGTATCCTCATCACATTGGTTATCACACTTTCCACAGGTTATAGTATTTGAAGAGAAAAATTTAGTTATATGCCCTAGCTTTGAAGATTCATGGCATTGGATTGGTTTCATATGGTATGCTTTGAAAGCTTTTTCTTGGCCAAACAAGAGCAAAGGTTCATCCAGATTTACCTCCTTGTTCAAACCAAATAGGAATGATTTGCTGATTATTTGGCATGTAATATCAGGTTTACCTAGTCTAGAGACACTTGGCACTGATATAGGCTCCCCTTGGCTATTTGTAGGCTAGTGGCCAGCTCCTGTAGCTCTATGTCTGTTAGGACATTGTAAAAAACAATTTTAGTCTCCTTTTTGGGAGGAGACCAATAACAACACTTGATAGACATACTTCAGAGCTTAGTAGTTATCAGAATTTTTTGATGCTGCTTTATCCTTCAGAGATTAAAAATGCACCATTCTTATTAATATTTAATTGTTTTGAAAATTGCCAATCTGATTTGGGCAATATCTTTGACAACAAAACGTTGCTCAGCAGAAATCTCTTAAGTATAGTTGGGAGGGGGAGATACCATGGTCTTTCTTGGGCTGGGAATTGGGGGTTTTATTGGAGATATGTTTTTATGTTTCTTAGCATTCTGAGGGAGAACTTCTTGAAAGTCATCCATGGTTTGTTTTTGTGTGTGTTAGATATAACATTGTGCAATTGTTGCATTTGCTCCAGCAGTTATCATGATGTCATCCATGAAATCTGATGAGAAGGATCTGAAGGAATCAGATTTGGATTCAGAAACTATGGATCTTTTTCTTGTTAAGGGAGGGGGGGTTCTTGATACAGAGTGAGAAAAAGATTGGAATGGACATACTATTTCATCCCCTGTTCCTATAACCAGGTTTCCCTTCTCTGGCGGTTTCTTAGGCAGGCTCAAAAACACTTATTCAGTGGGTTTTGGCTGGATTTTCAAATTCACCCATAAGAAAATCATTTTGGCAACTGCACAGCAGCAACAGTGACAAAGAAAATTCAAAATATGGAAACATTGAAATATCAAGGGAATTAAAACTTATATATCACCAGCTAGAAAACACACAAGCAGAACAAAACACCAAGGTGAGTAACTATAATATAACACTTTAGGGTCTATTAATTGGAAAATAACACACTAGATTTGGAAAAATGTCTTTGACACTCAATTTGAGGCAACAATCCACAATTCAAATTTCAATTTCACAATTCAAATCACAGTTCAAGTTTGTTAATCAACCAATAGGGCTAATGAAGTATGAATTTTGTTATTAATATTTAGTTCAGACGCACAAATGAATACAAGGAATCATACAACTTTAAGAAAATTATTAGGATTTGAGTCTTCAATAACTTAACATGGGCAGATGGATATGAAAAACTGCCTGCAACTACTAAAGTGTAGCATCTGGACATTTCACCATAAATTAGACAATTTCAATGAGAACTGGGCAATCCACAATGCAGTAGGATTAAAGCTGTAGTTTCTTTGTATGTGATAATTAATCAGTATTTTTTACTTTCAAGAATCATTTAAGTCAAAATGCAGTCTGCATAAAGTAGGCCTGGGTTAGTTTGGGGAAACCAGGACAAGCTAAGCAGGCTAATTGACACTAAGCTGGTAGGGCAACTGGACACAGAATTATGGTTTCTTTACCCTCCCCTGAATCTCTATGTACCTAAAAAGATGATTACATAGCAGTTTTGGGTCATAAAAAGCTGCCAAATACTAAATGGTATTGGTGTTTTTTCCTCTTTTTGATATAAGCATCAGTTTTCACTCTTATAAAAGTTTCCACTCAAAAAAATATAAAAAAAAGAAGCTTATGTGCATATGTGAATTATAGAATATTCCCTTCATTTGTGAGTTAAAAATGGTTTTCAGCACTAAATGTGCTGTTCCCAAGATATATAGACCCTAGGTTTTATTGTAAAGTGGTTACGTTACTTTGGAGTGCTTTCTTGTGTCTCAGTTCTTGATATATTTTCTAAACTCCCTGGGAGTCTTAGTTTTTTTTTGTTGTTTTTTTTTGCCTTCGAGTTTGCAAATTATAATTGAAAATTTGAAAATATTGAGCAAATTCTTTTAACCAAACTCAGCTTAATTGTCATTAAGCTCCCTTTTGCAAAAAAAAACAAATCTCCTATAAGCAACAACTAGAAAAGCTTGACCTACCTACCCTAATGTATGCTAGAGAGATGTCATCTTTGCATTTAAGATGATGACCAGTGACACCATCAAGCCTGTTTTTGATCACAAGGAATATACCCAAACACAAGGAAATCCCATTAACTGCATCAAAAATTTAGCAGAAAGCACAAGAAGTTCAACTTCTTCACCAATTGTGTTGTTCCACTGTGGAATTCACTTAGGAAATCTACTGTGTTGGCCAGATCAGTTGATAGCTTCAAGGTTGGTGTTGACCGTGATTGGAGTGGCAAGTCATTGAAGACACAGTGGGACAAACCAGCATCATGGAGAAGAATTTGCATTGCTAGTAACAAGAATCTAATGCAATAAACTGTAATTATCTCTAGGAGCCATGCAGTTACAGACCTTAATGTCCTGCTTGACAGCAAGCTGAAGTTTATCTCCATGCCCAAGCAACTGATGCAAAGGCCAATCAGACACTTGAGATTACCAAAATGCACTCATGAGCAGATCTCTAACTGTCATAACAATGTTTTAGAGGTATAGTTCAACTAAGGCTACAGTTCAGGATGTTTATTGCATGTCCAATCATCAGGACTGACAAAGCAGCCCTAGAATCAGCACAGAGAAGAGCAACAAAATGCCTTAAAAACTTAAATGATGTCAAATATCCATCCTCTTTTCAGAAGCTTCAACTACCATCCCTAATTTTTTGTTGCAATTAAGGCAATGGGGCAACAATATACAAGCTTCTGAATGCTGTAGATACCATTTCTAGCATTTTCAACTTGGCAAGTCAAAGAAAATTCATGGTCACTCTCAAAAGCTTTTCTGGAAATGAGTAAACACCAAACTGAAGACCAAGTTCATGCAGTTGTCAGCCCATGGAATTCCCTTATGTTAAAAAAAAACAATGCATACTTCACAATATACAGAATAAATGTAGCTAACAAATTTTCCATGCAACCCTGCTATACTTCACCCCTGCCCCTCCCCCCACTGATGTGCAAATATATAGCCCAAATTATATATTTCCAATGCATTCTGCCATCCATCAATTGTTTTCTGGTTCTTGTTTTGTCACAGTTAATTCAATATACAGGTACATGGGTTGAAAGAAGAGATGCATTGGGAGAATATATACCTTGGCCAATTGTCACCAAACTGGTTTATATTATTAGGTAGACTCAATTTGGTAGGCTATTATTCTTAAATATAGGCTATTGTTGTTGTTGACTGCTTTTCTTATTTATATACACAATGATGATTGTGGTGGTACTATTAATCATATGCTGAAGAAAAATAGCTGCCCATACTGCTCCCTATCCAGTTTAAAGTGACTGCAGAGCTCTAGTTGATATATGCCAGGACTGTATGATAACTGAAATACTCTGGAAAACTTCAGCAGCTAAAATTCTCCTCTAACTTCCAACATCAATTGAAAATGTATAGGGTACTTTTAGCTTCAAACTGTCCAAATTCAAGCAACAGTCTTTAAGTATGTCACTGGGAACTAACACAGTATATATCAGACTTTTCTATAACCCTTTATTGCTGTTGTGTTGCAATAATAATGATGAAAACTTAATGTATAGGGAATAATCACTTATTTCTAGTTCTTCATCACCACTTTCTGATGCACTGGGGGTGTCACTGTCTCTGGTGCTCTATCTATTCCAGGGGATAGAGCTTTGCAGGTTCAATAAAAAAATTATAAAGTCATCTTTTCACCTGCAAAGTTGGAGCTTTTCCTTCTCGTGTGGCTTAGTATTTCGATTTTCCTGATTAGAAATCAAGCAGAGCTTGCACTATCCCCGAATTTTTGGGTATTTCTCCGAAAATCTATGCATCACCCCAAAAAAAAATTTGGTTCCCCAAATCCCCAAAAATCACGCAATCACGGTGCCACCCCTAGTGATTTATCACCAGTGACTTTCCCTGCCAAATATTACTTTGTATACCCTAATTCTTCACTGCTCTCTTGTTCATTAATTTTTGTCTCTTTTGTTACTTTGCATAAAAGCCAGACAGATGGCCTTATTTGGCTTTTGTGTGTGCTCCCTTTTAATTTGATTCTTTGGATCTTATGGAATGCCATGGCAAATCTATCACTCAGTTTTCCAATAATTTGAGGTATATCTGAATATATATATATATATATATATATATATATTTAAATAATTTTTGAAGGAAATAAATGTCATACTTGGATTCAGGATGAAATTCTATTGCTAGTGGTAAATTTTTTCTGCTATCTGAATATCTGCTAGTATAAACATTATCTCTTTTTCTCCAGTTTTAGTTCTGAAATTGCAATTCTTGTTATTTGAGTAGAATTTAAAGCCATATCAATGGTTTTTTTTTCTAAATTTAGGGAATATAGTTGCAGACCTTTGAAACATCATGAATTAGAATTAAGCAAAGTTGTGAAGCTGAGAACAGTTTTTTTGTACTTTATCTAAGCAGAAGATCTATTTTGCAAGGTTTAACCTTTTGGGTAAAATTCTAGTTTAGTTACTTTTTGCTATCTTGTAAAGGGATTGACAACTTATAGCTATATTTTAATTAAATATTTAGTTGGTATTTTGGTTAGGTTAGTTAAGGTTACATATTTAATATAATGTACTTCCAAAATTCTTACATCCCTTCCATAATTCTTTGTTGTAATTTTCATAATTTTGTTACTAAAGTATTGTATTTTCATCATATTTTGGTTTGTTTAATCAGCATTCACCAAACTTCATTTCTCAATTGTGAAGCCTATTATATAACACAAAAGTACCAAATTATGTCTGGGGAAAATATGTTGAAGTACCTATACCTATCTCTACTCCTTCTCTCTCAAGAGAACACCTTTGATAACCTTTAAACATCTTTTTGTTATAAAAGCAAAACCTTGCATAACAGATCATCTGCTTAAATGAAGTACAGCAAAACTCTTTTCAGCTCCCCAGCTTTGCTCAATCCCAATTTATGTTTCCAAGATCTGTAAATACACTTCCTAAATTTAGAAGAAAAAAGGATTGATATGGCTTAAAATTCAACTCAAATAACAAGAATTATGTTTTCAGAACTAAAACCAGAGAAAAGGAAAGCAATAACTGAAAATTAAGGTAAAATGTTAGGTAAATATTTTGCAGTTCATATTATTGACTTATGAATAAAGTGAACATACCACTCAATGGCTTTTTTTATGCTCTTTACAAATATAATAATCATTTTTGTCACAAATGAATTTTATCCCCAACCCCCTATATATTACCAATTCAGGGTATATCCTTTTTTTTATTCATATTATTGACTTAAAATAAAGTAAACATACCACTCAATGCTTTTTTTTATACACTTTCCAAATATAATAATTGTTTTGTTGGAAATGAATTTTACCCCCCACTCCTATATATACCAATTCATGGTATATATTTGCACATTAGGGGGGGGGGGAGTTTAAATTTACCTCTCATTTACATCCAAAAAAAATTACCCCCACCCCCCTAATGTGCAAATATATACCCTGAATTGGTAGATATAGGGGTGGGGGTAAAGTTCATTTCTGACAAAAATGATTATTATATTTGGAAAGAGCACAGGAAAATGTATCAAGTGGTATGTCTACTTTATTTATAAGTCAATAATATGAATAATGAAAAATTTACATAAACTTTACCCCCCCCCCAATGTGAAAATATATAGCCTACCCTGAATTGGTAGCCTATATAGCCACCTATGGGGGTAAAATTCATTTGTGACAAAAATCATTATTATATTTGGGAAGAGCATAAAAAAGGTATTGAGTGGTATGTTTAGGCTACTTCATTTGTGAATCAATAATATGAACTGTGAAATATTTAGCCTACCAAATGTTGTTTTGTCAAAATTTCATTAGGCAGTAGACCTGTCAAATAGGTAAATTTCTAAGACTCAGAAATCAGGAGAGGGTTAACATGAAAGCTTGGCAATTCCTTCCCAGAGTATGTTTTAGACCCTGGATTAATTGCTGAAAGTTTCATTTTTCCAGCCTAACCCCTTTCCAAGATAACATAGCAAAAAGTAGCTACACTAAAATTTTACTAACTTTTTCAACACAAAGATTTTTCAAGGTCATCAAAGGTCACTGCCCTACAGAGGAGGGAATACATGGGTAAATATCTACCAAATCATATTATTGACTTACGCATAAAGTGAATATACCACTTGATGCCTTTTTATATTCTGATTACAAATATATAAATCATTTCTATCAGAAATGATTTTCAGCCTCCCCCCCTACATATGCCAATTAAGAGTATATATTCCTAGATTAGGGGGGGAGGTAAAGTTTAAACTTACCTCCCATTTACATCAGAAATAAAATTTGCCCCCGTCCCCCCCCCCCTAATGAAGAAATATATACCCTGAATTGGCATATATAGGGGGGGGCTGAAATTCATTTTCAATAGAAATGATTATTATATTCGTAATCAACATAAAAAAAGGCATCAAGTGGTATATTCACTTTATGTGTAAGTCAATAATATGATTTGGTAGATATCTACCTCATTTTCTACTCTAATCCCTTTCCAAATTTGCGAAAAGTAGCAAAACTGATATTTTACCAAAATTACCACCAAAAAGCTATGCGGAGATATAAAGGAAGCTTACCAGAAGAATGGGTCAAGATATTTGTCATCACATCTTCCCCAGAGTACCAGAATAGAAACATTGTTACAGCTTATGGGATCAGATATGAATTTGTGGCAGCACAGGCAAAACGTTACAAACCTGTAGCGATTAATTCGGATAAATTTATTTTATTTAACTTTACTTTCAATATTTACCTTTGTTCCTTTCTTCAAGTATTTTATTCTTTTCTGCTTTAAACCAATGTTGCCAAATAGTGAAACAAAAATAGGTTAGGCCTTTGACAAACTTTGTTGTTTCTTTGAATAGCCTAGGGCTATATAAACCATTAAGGGGGAGGGTACAGTTGAATTGTCAAAAATTCTAATCAAGCCATCCATGGGAGTAAGCAAAAATTAGCAACATAATAATGTGAATCTTTCTGTTCTAGAATGTTTGCTTCTGAATAGGCCCAATTCTGGATCTTTACCCCATTCGCAGAACCAACAATGTAAAGCATGGCAGAACTTTGCAGCACATTTGGCATTCCAAGGATGAACACTATGCTTCATTAAGTGGGAAACCACTCGGGCTAACTTTTTTTTAAATTAGCAGTTATTTATTTTTGTTCGACAGCTGGTTCACAAATAATACAAATATCAAATAACACCTACTTGAAAAAAAAATGCGGCATAGTCTAGCGCTATATTTTGGAATTGGGGAGGGGGGGATACACTGGATGCAATTATGAACACCCAAAAAGTAGAATCTTTCTGAACGTAACGAAGTAAGATTTTTTTTTTATTATAGTGTTAAGTTTGGATAAGAAATCTTCCAACAAATTGCCAAATTTAGGGAAGAAACCAGATATTAAAAAAAGACTGTCTGTTTTCCCGTTCAATGCTCTTTCCAAATATGTGGTACAAAATCTTTTAAAGTTTTTAAATTTTTTGGTAGATTCTGTATGAAAATACCATTTTTACACATTTGACATAAACTTGACATAATCTTTTTTACTACTTTTCAAAGTTTTTGTCTCATTTATTTACTACACATCAAAACCAAACATGATCATTGAGTTACTGACCTTTCTTCCTATGCTAGTAAAAGCATAACGGTTATAAGACTACACCATTTCATTAAAAAATTTTTTGTGATTCGTGGTAAAAAAAAATTTCATTTGAACACGTTTACGTTCAGTGTAATTCCGAGCATCGATGCAAAGAGGGTCAATTTAGACAGCTGGACCATGAGTTTAAATTTTATTTTCTTGTGCTATTCTGTACAATTGTCAAAGGTCTGGAAATATAAGAGAGTTAGATTGGAAAATTATTCTAAAATGAAAAAAGGAAAACACGGTACATATGCAGAGAGAGGCGAGGGGATTTCCTGATAAATTTGGAGATATTTTTATTATCGAGCTATAAATTAGATGAACATACCAATCGAGACCTTCTTTATGCCCTTTTAAAATATAACTGTCGTTTTACTTAGAAATTAAATGGACTTATTTTCTGCAATTTTATTTGAGGTTTATTTTCTTTTACTCTAGGTTTTGGGTATAATATTTCAAAATTTTAATTTATTTCTAAATACATTATAATTGAATGCGTGATAGATTAAAGGATACTTATGTATTATTCCACTAACGCTCAATTTTACTTTGTGTAAAACTCGAGAAAAAACCGGTTTTATCTGTTTGTATCAATTAGCTTACGCTCAGTGGAAAACAAGTGGTGGGTGATAGAATACATTGGAATTATATAATTTGGGCTATATATTTGGACATTAATTAAGGGGTTGGAGTTAGGTTAGTTTAGGTCAGATCGATTTTTGAAAGCTTCATTTCAATACCACGAAGAATTTTTAAGATCGTCAAAGGTCAGCGCCATT